>JARFJB010001998.1:3860000-4020000 GCA_036346205.1 Vesta saturnalis
CGTCTCCGTCTCCGTTCGTCTCTCGTTGTCCTGTCGTTCGCGTCGTGTGTGTGTGTGTTGCGTGGTGTGGTGTGTGTGGTGCGTTTGCGTGTGCGTGTGCGTGGTGCGTGTGTTGGTGTTGGTGTGTGTGTGTGTGTGTGTTGTGTTGTGGTGTGTGGGTGGGTGGGTCGGGAGTGCTCGTGCTCGTCTTGTGCTCGTAATTTATAATTTCAATTCGGTGGATTTTACTTTTCATTGTTGTTTAATTTATTATTAGAATAATAAAAACGATGGAAATGATGGAAAACGTCTTGCTCATTATCAATAAGACTGTACATTTTATAAATTCCGAGCGACAATAATCGCCAATTTCAATAGCTCCTAAAATTTATGGATGTCGATTGTAAAGACCTTATTTACTCTTCGGCAATAAGATGGTTAAGCCGAAGTTGTTATAATTTTGATTAACAATGTTTTCCAAATTACAACTTTCGAAACGAAACTTAAACTGTGGTTTGTCTCAAATTAAGGCAAACAACTTTATTCTTTTGACTTGATGGCGAAACTGTGAATAACAAAACGATGCAACCTTGCTTTTCAATTTAATGCTGTACTACCCGTTGATATTGCAATAGAATGCAATCGTAATGGTCTTGTTCTTCTTAGTTCAAGAAGAATATGGTTTGTGTGTGAGTGAGTGAGTGAGTGAATGATGAGTGTGTGAGAGAGTGTGTGTGTGTGCTGCTGCTGGTGCGTGCTGCGTGCTGCGTGCTGCTGCGTGTTTGCGTGCTTGCGTGCTTGTGTGTTGCGTCTTGCGTCTTGGTGCTGCGTGCTTGCGTGTTTGCGTGCCTGCGTGCCTGGTGCGTGGTGGTGTGTCTCCTCTCGTCTCGTCTCGTCTCGTTCCGTTCGTCTCCGTTCCGTTCGTTCGTTCCGTCTCGTCTCGTCCGTCCGTCGTCTGTCTCTGTCTCGTTCGTTCTTGTTCGTTTCGTTCTGTTCGTCTCGTCTCCGTCTCGTCTCGCTCGTCTCGTCTCCGTCTCCGTCTCCGTCTCCGTCTCCGTCTCGTCTCCGTCTCCTCTGTTCGTCTCCGTCTCGTTCGTTTCTGTCTCGTCTCCGTCTCGTCGTTCTCCCGTTCGTCGTTCGTCGTGTGTGTGTGTGTGTGTGCGTGTGGTGTGTGTGCGTGTGCGTTTGTGTGCGTGGGTGCGTGTGCGTGCGTGCGTGCGTGCGTGCGTGTGTGTGGTGTGTTGTGTTGTGTGTGTGTGTGTGTGTGTGTGTGTGGGTGGGTGGGTGGGAGTGCTCGTGCTCGTCTTGTGCTCGTAATTTATAATTTCAATTCGGTGGATTTTACTTTTCATTGTTGTTTAATTTATTATTAGAATAATAAAAACGATGGAAATGATGGAAAACGTCTTGCTCATTATCAATAAGACTGTACATTTTATAAATTCCGAGCGACAATAATCGCCAATTTCAATAGCTCCTAAAATTTATGGATGTCGATTGTAAAGACCTTATTTACTCTTCGGCAATAAGATGGTTAAGCCAGAAGTTGTTATAATTTTGATTAACAATGTTTTCCAAATTACAACTTTCGAAACGAAACTTAAACTGTGGTTTGTCTCAAATTAAGGCAAACAACTTTATTCTTTTGACTTGATGGCGAAACTGTGAATAACAAAACGATGCAACCTTGCTTTTCAATTTAATGCTGTACTACCCGTTGATATTGCAATAGAATGCAATCGTAATGGTCTTGTTCTTCTTAGTTCAAGAAGAATATGGTTTGTGTGTGGAGTGAGTGAGTGAGTGAATGATTGAGTGTGTGAGAGAGATGTGTGTGTGTGCCTGCCGCCTGCGTGCGTGCTTGCGTGCTGCGTGCTTGCGTGTTTGCGTGCGTGCGTGGTTGTGTGCTTGCGTGCTTGCGTGCTTGCGTGCGTGCGTGCTTGCGTGTTTGCGTGCCTGCGTGCCTGCGTGCGTGCGTGCGTGCGTGCGTCTCCATCTGTGTGCGTGTGCGTGTGCGTGCGTGCGTGTGCGTGTGCGTGCGTGTGTGTGTATGGTGTGTATGTGTATGTGTGTGCGTGTGTGGGTGGGTGGGTCGGCGAGTGCTCGTGCTCGTCTTGTGCTCGTAATTTATAATTTCAATTCGGTGGATTTTTACTTTTCATTGTTGTTTAATTTATTATTAGAATAATAAAAAACGATGGAAATGATGGAAAACGTCTTGCTCATTATCAATAAGACTGTACATTTTATAAATTCCGAGCGACAATAATCGCCAATTTCAATAGCTCCTAAAATTTATGGATGTCGATTGTAAAGACCTTATTTACTCTTCGGCAATAAGATGGTTAAGCCGAGAAGTTGTTATAATTTTGATTAACAATGTTTTCCAAATTACAACTTTCGAAACGAAACTTAAACTGTGGTTTGTCTCAAATTAAGGCAAACAACTTTATTCTTTTTGACTTGATGGCGAAACTGTGAATAACAAAACGATGCAACCTTGCTTTTCAATTTAATGCTGTACTACCCGTTGATATTGCAATAGAATGCAATCGTAATGGTCTTGTTCTTCTTAGTTCAAGAAGAATATGAGTTTGTGTGTGTGAGTGAGTGAGTGAGTGAATGATTGAGTGTGTGAGAGAGAGTGTGTGTGTGTCCTGCCTGCCTGCCTGCGCGTGTGCGTGCGTGCGTGCGAGCGTGCGTGCGTGCGCCCGTGCGTGCGCCCGTGCGTGCGCCCGTGCGTGCGTGCTTTCGTGCTTGCGTGCTTGCGTACTTGTGCTTGCGTGCGTGCGTGCTTGCGTGTTTGCGTGCCTGCGTGCCTGCGTGCGTGCGTGCGTCTCCGTCTCCGTCTCCGTCTCCGTCTCCGTCTCCGTCTCCGTCTCCGTCCCGTCCCGTCCGTCTCGTCGCCCCGTCGTCGTGTTCCGTCTCCTGTCTCGTCTCGTCTCCGTCTCCGCTCCGTCTCCGTCTCTGCGTCGCGTCGCGTCGCGTGCGTCCGTGTGTTGTATGTGCTGTGCGTGTGCGTGTCGTGTGCATGTGCGTGTGCTGTGTGTGTGTGCTGTGTGGTGTGGTGTGGTGTGGTGTGTGCGCGGTGTGTGGTGTGTGTGTGTGTGTGGTGTGTGTGTATGTGTGTGTGTGTGTGTGTGTGTGTGTGTGTGTGTGTGTGTGTGTGTGTGTGTGTGTGTGTGTGTGTGTGTGTGTGCTCGTGCTGTGCGTGTGCGTGTGCGTGTGCATTTGCATGTGAGTATGTGAGAGTGAGTGTGAGTGTGTGTGTGTGTGTGTGTGTGTGTGTGTGAGTGTGGGTGTGAGTGTGAATGTGAGTGTGAGTGTTGTGTGAGTGTGAGTGTGAGTGTGAGTGTGTGTGTGTGTGTGTGTGTGTGTGTGTGTGTGTGTGTGTGTGTGTGTGTGTGTGTGTGTGTGTGTGTATGTGTGTGTGTGTGCGAGTGTGTCCATGTGGTTGTGCTTGTGCGTGTGTGTGGATGTATGTTAGAACTACAATACGTCCGTGCTTCAAAATTCGTATTTAACATTCTTTGCAGTTCTCCTGAAGCTGTGCATAATTATCCTAAAATATCTGGTGTGGGATAACTCACGACCTTTTAACTTACAAAATGGAAATTAATAGAAATGAAATAATTTTAATTATAATTTTTAGGGTAATTCTGTAACCTCTTCTATAGTACGTTCTGTGTGAAAATACACTGTAAAAACAAAAACAATAATCTATGTCGAAAAGACGTTTAAAGCTTCATGTTATATAGAGGTTAATAGATATCTAGATGCTAAATTAAAAAAAATTCCAACGTCGTCCGCTTCTATTACAATATCGATAATAGAGCTTAAGCATTTTCAGTCATATTCATTTACTTTTGCACTTTCCCTTATATTAAGAAACTTTATAAAGAGAATTTATGTAAAATTAAATTTTCTTTAAAAAATATGTATACACATTTACTTCTAAATTAATCATTATTTCAGATTTGCACTAACACTTAAATTCTGCGTTAGCATCTTTCTTGCCGCTAAATTACGCGTCTTATCAAAAAATTGCGTAAAAGATAATTAATCTTTATGGATGAGGTCTATATATTGGAATGTTTATACCTTTGAAATATACAGCTGTTTCAGAACTATTTGATAAAAATCAAAAACTGCTCTTAATGCTTGCTTAAATACAAAATTCTAAGTACGTACGTCTTTTTGTTCTGGAGTTATAGTTAGTATTAACACACATCCACATACACACACACGCATGCAGGCGCGCACGTACGCACGCTCGCTCCTGCACTCATTCGCTCGCTCGCGCGCTCCCTCATTCACACATTTACTCACTCACTTATTCGCTTGCTCGCTCACTCACTCACTCGCTCGCGCTCTACTCCCTCACTCACTCAGTCAGTTTACTTTCAGTAAACGATTATCAATTGTTAAAACTTATAATCGCCCACCCTTGTAATAGCTGTATAAATTTTAATCAATTAATTCCTGTATCATAGACACTATGTCTGCAAAACTATTTACCTCAGCTTGAGTGCGTTTTCATTGTCATTGAACATATTTTAGACGCGTATTTGGCTTAACTTACATAGTTTAAACGAGGTTTAATTTTTTTTGTGAACATCAGTGTTGAGGAGAGCGCTAAAATGATTACTATCCAAATCTTCCTATGTTTGGAGATTCTTTTGTTCACCTGTCAAGATTTGACTTTTCTGTAAATCAAACAATTCCCGTTGCAAATTTCTAACATATATAAAACATATTTGCATATTTACCACAGCGAGTTATCTGGTTTAAATTTCTTTATTTTAACTTGACAATTTGTAAAAAATAGAAGGCAATAGTGTCTCATTGTTAATTAAAATGTTATTGATTTTTGAATATTAAAAAAAGGAGTACCACATTTGTTTACTTGATATTTAGAAAAGTTAAGTACCCTAAAAAATGGTTCACAAAAATATTTTTCGAAACATTCAAAATTTAATCAATTTATTTACTCAATCTTCTTATTTGGTGAAACCACCCAAACAACCAGATTAAGATAAAATCGCTCGTCCTTATGGATTGTATCATTTGGGCTGTTTTCGTGAAAACATTTTCGATTAAATTTTATGGACTGGTGATGTTACCTACAATTATAGATTACCAAGTAAACTAACCAAATTGTGAAATTTTTTAGTTACGTGAAAAATTTATTTTATTCAAATATCATTTTTCACTTGTGATAAATTAGCTAATTTAGGAAGTGAAAATTTGAAAAAAGTATTCTAAACCATATGTTCATTTGTGTATGCGTTTTCAATAGATACGAACTTCGTCCCGTAATTCTAAAAGCACTACATATTATCACTGAATAGTACAGATTTAAACGCAGTAACATTGTCATGGAATAAAAAATAACTCTTCTATATAAATACTCCTTGTAATTAGGGATGTAAAACGATAATGATATTACACTCAAAATTTGTGGATCTCCGATTTCTAAAATGGCGATATAAGAATCCAGGCTGAAATAAAGCGCAATCCTAGAACGTTGTCTTATGGAAACAGAATCATGTGATCTTTTAGTTGCCAATCTAAAGTTATACTTTTCATTTAAATCGGCAACCTAAAGACTTCGTTAAATAAGTTCAACAATAATATGGAAAATAATTGAAGCCTTAATGTAGCAGGTGTCCAAGAATGACAATTAGGGCAAATGAACAATGTACATAGCTATATGTTAATCTGGATATTTATCTGTATAAGTTCGTTCTAGTGAAGCTGTCATGAGATTCAAATTTGAATGTCACAATTAATAAATAATAATTTTATAAAAGAAATAAGTACATAATGATATTTCAACGTACCACAACAAACAAATCCCTAAATATAAGTATTTCCTGAACAGTTGTTGAAATAATAGCATATACGCATTACAAAGTTGACATCTGACCTACTTTTCGTAGATAAAATAATGAATCTACCCTCTACCTTGCCTTGCGATCAGAAAAAAATCAGCTTAATAGGTCTACCCATCACTCTCTTCAATCTAGACACCCCTAGATGAAAAGGGTTGCATAAAACACGAAAACAGGTGTTGGACGACACAATTATAATCTTCGATAGAACATTTTATTCTTATCCTAAAATTAATGCAGTTCAATAGATTTTTTTAAACCGGCTATTTAAAAAATTTGTGATCCGTAAAATAACCCTTTCTATCCAATCTGTTCTTTCAATATAAATTAGAGCAAACCCTTAAACTTAACTTTCTGAAAAGGATGCAATTTTAAATTTTAATGGTTAGAATTTAGGACGGCCTCCTTCAGAATTCTTTACTTTATACTAACCCAAAAAGTAAAGTTTATTAACCCGCGTCAAATTTATTAAAAATGTAGGTAGATGTCACCCACTTGAAGAATAGTATAATGCATTCTAGCTTGTTTGAAATAAAATTAAAAGGGCGAACAGAAATCGAAATAAGCCAATCCCATCTAACAGCTTTTTTATTAAAAAAACTGGCTAAACAGGTACGACTTGCATGCAATCATTAGCAGGGTAATGAGTTGAACCATTTAGCAGAAAATCCAACATTGATTCTAAAATTTAAAACTTTGCTACTATGTAAAAAATCATAATTCTATTATGTTTATTTTCATTTATTATTTTTTTTTGTTTATAAAAAATTATAGGTATTTAGTACAAGGTTTTTTCTTTTATTATGTAAATCATAGTGAATAAATAACGGGACCAATAATTTTATTAAGTGTTCACACAGTACATTAGAGTGGAGATCATTTGAGTAACTAGATAGTATAAAAAATATTATGAAAGTATAGATAAAAAAAAATTCAAATAAACAGCTAACACGTGGATTACCAAAATTTTATTTATAAGCAAGCTGTACTAATTGTTTACAAAATAATATCCGTAGTTAATTTTAGTAATATTTTTTGTTAGATTAAACGGAATTCTTAATCATTAAAAGATTAACAAATAAAAACACCTACGATAATAAATTACATCGAGATTAGTTTAACAGCATTTGAATATGTTTTCACTGTTTATGTAGGTTTGCTGAGCGTTTTTCACACCTAGTAATGCGTACCTTATGAAAATTGCGAATTTGTATTGTATGAAAAAAATAATATCAACCTAACAGATGATAATGACATATCACGTATTGTTTTTTCAAATCTTTTCTGGATTATGGTGGAGTATATTCGGAAAGGCTGTGTTTAATAGAGGCCAGGTATTTTTAGATATTTCAAAATAGCCAAACCTGTTGTAAAATACTACATTTGTATTCACTAAAACTATGTGGAATAACACACGACCTTCCAACCTACAAAGTAAAAATTCAAAGAAGTGAAATAATTTTAATAATAATTTTTTTAGAATAATTATGCAACCCATTTTCAATATGTTCATAACGAAAATAGGGAACATTGTAAAACAAAACCAATAATCTGTATCAGGTAGACATTTAAAACTTCATGTCAGGCAGGTGTCAATAGCAATATAGCTGCTAACTTAAAAAAATTCCAAAGCCACCAGCTTCTACAACAATCTCGATAATACAGTTTAAGCATGTTCAATCATATTTGTTTAATTTTTTGACTAATTTCGTATTATGTTGAGAAATTTTATAAAGAAATGCTATGTAAAATAAAATTTTCTTTAAAAAAGATGTCTACATAATTTCTTATAAAATTAATCGTTATTCAGACGATGAATTAGGAATTTTTTACCGCTAATCACGCGTCCTATCATATCTTTGAATATACAATTGTTTCAGAGATATTTGATGAAAACCGAAAACACCTCCTAATAAATCCCTCTCCCTAACATACATCTACACATACTAACAGACACACATTCGCGCGCGTAAGCATCATAACCGATCTTGGCGAACTATGTCAAACGTTATAAAATGAGCTAATAAGTCGATTTAGCGATAATGAAGAAAAAGTCGATTGCATAATATTCTATACCTACATTGTGAGATTATTTTGACGCACTGGGTATATGCAGTCTTGTGCTGCGCGTGAAACGTATTTTGGGTGGTAAATGAAGGTGGGTTTGCACGAGAGAATTTTTTTGTATATACAGAATGTAAATGTGTTTATATGCTACGCCACTGAAAATTTAGTAAAGCGTTAATGTAAAAGAGTATTTAAATGTTGTATGAAGATGTGTGAGTTGAAATTATTAACTTTGTTTGAGAAATAATATTACGGCTAAACCCCTATTGAGACGATATTGGTTAAATTCTACCAAAATTTACCACTGTGTGCTGTGGAATGCGGTGTTAAAATTGTTGTAAACGTGTGAATGAGTGAATTTATGATGTGTTGATATTGTATTAAAGTGTAGAAAAGATGTAAGAATTGAATGCATGTTCAAGGACAAATGGTGTTCGAATTGTTGAATTGTGCGGAAGGAAAAATCACGCACGCACACACACACGCACACGCACGCGTACACGCACACGCACACGCACACGCACACGCACACGCACATGCACACGCACACGCACACGCACGCACGCACGCGTACGCGCACGCACACGCACGCAGATGCACGCACACGCATGCACACGCACGCACACGTACGCACCCGCACGCACACGCACGCACATGCACTCACACGCATGCACACGCACGCACACGTACATGCACGCTCAATAATTTAATTATAGGACATTTTTATTTTTCTTTATGAAATTTATCAATATTGTCAACTTATGGGCCAAATTATTATCCATTAAAATTGTCTGGAATTTATTATAAAAATGTTGATCATGGATGATCCGAATACTATGGTGGAAAGGGAATATACAACCAATTATCTAATTATTCCAGTTTATTTCAAATTTTTGTAAATAATTCATTAAAAATTTATTTAATATTATTTATGATATGAATTAATTTATTATTTGTTTATTTATTTATTTAGAGCATAATATTGAAGATATTAAGGGGAATTAATTCTTAGAGTATTTATAAAAATTAAATTTTAATTTTACAATGAAAATGTAATATTTTACTTAAACTATATAAATTAGAAATATTAACATATTAAAATGCTATATTTGAAGTTAGAAGCTTCATAATTATATTTCTTTAAATGATAAAATTTTACAATTATATTATTAACAGTAATATACCTCTTTTTGGTTTCATTTAATAATAAGGATGAATTTTATCATCAATGGTTAGGTCGAGTTAACTGCGATTTTGCTTCTTAGTAAAGATAAATTGATTATGCAATATGTTTTAAATGCAAATTAAATGTTAATTTTAACTATTATCCCTAATAAGCTCAATTTAATGCACTCATGATATAATCCTACTAATAAAATTGAAATAAATGTAATTGTAATTATAATAAATGAAAATAGGTTAGAAATTTTTAATGTTACAATAAGTGGTAATATAAGAGAGATTTCAATATCAAAAATTATGAATATAATTGCCATTCAAAAAAATTGTAATGAAAAAGGTAATCGAGGGGAGGATTTTGGATAAAATCCACCACAAACATACACACACAAAACATATAAACGCACGCACGACGCACGCACACACGTACGCAACCACACACACGTAAGCAACACACACACCCGCGCGCGCGCGCTCATGCACACGGACGCACGTGCACACACCCATACACGCACACTCACAGGCACACACGCGCAAATGCACCCACCCACGCACACACACACACTCACGGGGTAATAAGTCGATATAGCGTTAGTGAAATTTGTATTAATAATTCCAAATAAATAAAAACGGAACTATTTGGTCCACGGTTTGTTTGGGTTTTCACTTGTAATCTCCCTAGTGATTGAATTATTTTCGGATATTCTTTCGAGTCACGAATGTGTTGAAAATTATCCCGAGTCGAAAACGAGGGATAATTTTCTCAAAATATTCGTAAACAAGAAGAAATTTCCGGTAATTAATTCAAGCACGTGGTCCCGGGATTCAGTAGGATAATATACCAAAAATATCCGTTGCTATTGATGATGAGATATTTTCAATAGTAATATCAGAGTGGGATGATTATTGTGATGGTTCAGACGATTTATTATCCAAACAAAATTGATTAACAACATAAATGGAGTTTGCTATTAAAAGTGAATCCTACGAGTTATATTTTGAAAATGAAGGTCAACGTGTTTGCCTTTACGTAATTAGGTGATTAATCGGTTCTTCCCTGACACTACAGATGTAATTGAATAGTGAAAGGTGAAAGGACCTTGAAAATGTAATTACGGTGTCTGCCTTGTTTACGTTATTTGTTTTTCCTATTTAAAACCTGTCTGCGTAAAAACCCAACGAAATTAGATTATGCGTAACAATTACAGGGATCTGCATGCACTTACCGCTAGGTGGAGCCACGATCAATCTCTATTACAGAAAACAATACTCTTAAAAATACACCGCTAGATGGCGTCACAAACAGTTAAATCTACTACTACAGAAACATTCATAAGCTTTACAAATACACCGGTAGATGGCAATCAGGGGCCCGGACCCAACAAGGGTTAGAACAAGTTCAGGAGACTTATACTGTCTTATATGATAGTATGGCCCCTTATTAGAATACAATTTCAAATCTCCCGCCAATTACAAAAATGTCCGACAAAAACCGATACTGTTTCAAATTTCCCGCCAAGGGGACCATAAGAAGGGCTAAGATACATGAACAAGATCCGGGGTCTTATGAGATAGCATGAGGGCCCCTTACTAGAATACTATTTCAAATTTCTCGCCAAGGGGAAGATCGGTCAAGGGGTGAAAACCCTAGAACGAGTTCCAGAGTCTTAAACCTGCCTTGTGAGATAACCTGAGGGCCCCCACTTACTAGAATACCGCCAAAAACAAGATAGCCTACAAAATTTAGCTATGATTCATAATTAACAAAATAATTTAGCGGCAAAAAAATTTCTAAGATAGAATTTAAGTGTTAGTTCAAATTTTTACATTATCTGAAGAACAATTAATTTTATAAGAAAAGATGTAGGTGTATTTTTTAAAGAAAATTGAATTTGACATAAATTTTCTTTACAAAGTTTTTTAATGTAAAGCGTAATGAATTAAATAAGTATGATTGAAAATGCTGAAGCAGTATTATCGTTATTTTTATAAAAGCGGGCGGCTTTGGATTTTTTAAACGTCATTCTCGTCATAGATGAACTGTTTTTGTTTTTACAATGTTACCTGTTTTCGTTATGAACCTACAAAAAAGATGTTGCATAATATTTCATATCTTTTAATTTCCACTTTGTAGGTTGGAAGGTCGTGTGGTGTTCCACACCAGATATTTAACATATTTTAATAATATTGCCCATATAATGGTTGACGAAGCAAAGAACAAGTCCATTTTTTAAAGTATACTAGACAAATTTGCGGCTTCTAAAGACACCTTTGCTATATCGTTTAATGCAGATTGTACCCCTGATTTATCAACTCATGTTTGCCCGTTGTCGTAAGCCTGACCTCTCATATCATGCAAATTTAACCCCAATTTTGCAAGTATTTCAATTATTACATTTGAATGTTTTTGTCGATTTCTCACCTGAAAGAAAGCCTAAACAGTTTTCTTTAATTTTAAGTGATGTTAGATTTGTCAATAGACACATATCTAAGTAAAAATGTCATTTCCTCTATCTTACTGACATCAGTAGTACAACCTAGCGTAATGGAATAGTATTTGGATGGCTTAATTGCGTCAATAATATGTGACTTAATATGTGAATGTAAAAGATAGATCAGGTCGTTTTGGATATCTTTTCCACGATAGTGAACTTTAGCTTCGTATTTTTTAAAGCACTCGGCAAACATGCTCTCCATTATTAGATCAAAGTGAGCTAGTAGTTGAATGATTTGTAAAACTTTCCCCTAATGACTAAACAATTTTGAGCAAGCATTTTTATTGTTGACACAATACGTAGAAGCATCTCATACCCATAATTTGTCTCTGCATCAATAAGCCTTTGTAACTCATTGTCAACAGTTTTAGAAGATTACAATCGCTGACCAAATTCAAAGCATCTGACATTGAATGTGATTTTTTGATGACTCATGTTCTTTTACAGTCTCACTGAGGAGCAACTAAAAAGTTTACCACGGTTTTTTATAATGGAATCTAAGATAACCTTAGGATGTGTGCTTAACAGCTCTGGGTTGTCAACCTCAGTTTTCTTAGTTCCTTGGTAGTTCAGTAAACTCTCAGCCTGTTTATCACTTTGTGGTAGCTTTTTCAGCTGTTTCCTTTTGTATTGAGCACCAGATAGCTTTTTGTGTCCATCTGGCATTCTAAAATATAAAAAACATTATTAATAAAGTGTTTTAATGCTCAATCACTTTAAATACTCTTAAAGTCACCAGCTAAATTATATGTAACTCTTACTTCATTTTGCACCCTAATAACAAAAGATAAGAGTACAATTTCAATTGCAGAATGAGCACGTGTACCATAAAGGAAAACTCTGATACTTTACACTGTTCCTTACTTTTTGTGGAACTCGCTAGGAGATAATTTTTTCATTTGAGGTAATTATTTACTTTTTTACAAAATTAAACGTGGAAGAGGAAATACATTTTGAATATTTTCTGAAATAACAAAAAATTAATAATAGTTTTATTATTATTACGTGTGCGCGGATGTAATTTCACCTGTTACAAATTCCGCCCGGTGCAAGGGTACCGGTTCCACCGGCTTGTCGCCGGCCCTGTCCTAATTTGACTTCAACAGATGACCCATACTAGGTCAGAATTCCAAATGGCAATATGGGTATCATTAGAAAGCATTTTTCGTGGAGATTCCAAATATGGACCTCAACTCTCGACCTACTCATCGCAAATTGATCTGAAACTAAAAGACATAAAACTGCAGTAGATTTCTAAACACGACGATTTCGCATAACGTATAAGTATATAGTTTAAGGTGACCAGTCGTCCCATATTATACGGGACAGTCCCTTTTCTAAACACTTCATTTCGTGTATAAAATTATTTTAATAAATTGCGTAAATATCTCGTATTTAAAAGGTCCCTTTTTTCCCCTGTTTCTGACGTTGCATTGGTTAGAAGGAATTAATCAAAGTCTAGAAAGTACGTAAAAAATTGCGCGACCATTAGGCCTAGTACACATGAGGGCGTTAGACGCCGCGTTGGTCTAAACGTACGTTAGCTAAGTAAAGGGATCAAATGGGAGCGTTCACATACAAGCGCGCGCTTTGGTCAAGCGCTCACCAACCGTGGCGCTTGTAGTTTTCACTACAACCGCGACGTTTGCAGCGCGCTTCGAGTTACTAGAGTTTGCATTGGAGCGTACACATGATCAGTCGAGCGCACGCTTTTGTTGTGACATCAACTGCTCTACTGTGTGTTCTGTGTACAGATTTTGAGATCAAGTTTTGTGTACCATGGAAGCTGAGTGTTTTGATGTGGAACTATTTATAGATGAAGTTGAAAAAAGGAAACGCATTTGGGATATGAAGTGTGCTGATTACAAAAATAGAGCGTTGAAAAAGTCTGCTTGGCAGGAGTTGGTTGACATATTTGCTGGAGAAAATAGTACGTTGGAACAGAAGACAGCATTAGGTAATTATACACATGAATTTACTATAAGCTGCAACATGTATTTAAATTCCAATAACGTAACATTTGATAATTTTTCATACTAAACTATACTAAACTAACCTTAGGTGAGTCACAAACCTCGATCATTGTTACAGTAACAGTAAATTGGTGTTATTGGTGTTATAAATCAAATCAAAAATCAAAACATTCTATATTCCACATGAAACAATACATTACAAAATATCATAATAATTAGAAAAAGTTGTACATTTTCGTTTATAAAATACTGTACTTATATTTTAACAAAATTGTGAAGAATCACTTATGTTAATTTCAAATTTCACACAAAAAACACATTGTCATTTTCAACTGACACCTACACCATACAGTCTTGCCATGGCAATTTCCCTTTTTGAACAAAGTGCTGTGCAAACTTGTCCCTAACAGTCCTTGCATAATTACTTGCCCGAGGTACTTGCTCTGTGCCGATAGTTTCAAATGGTGCTTGATAGTAAGTATCTTCTTCCCTGAAGCCGTCTCGGCGTCTGACATAATTTTGTAAAACACAGCAAGCCAAAATAATTACCTCAGCAAAGTCTATGTTGACATGTAGAGGTCTATGGAATACTCGCCACTTATTTGCCATTATTCCAAAAGTGCATTCAATGTAACGACGAGCTCTTGAAAGTCTATAGTTGAACACCTTCTTTATATGAGGAAGTTGCTGTCCTACGTAAGGGCACATTATATGTTTTGACAGACCGAACGCGTCATCACCAACAAATACGAAGGGTAAACTTGTGTTATCCAAGTCAGTTATTGGCATGGGTTCTGGGATGTCAAATGTTTCATCAGATACGCGTTTGTAGAACAACGATTCCTTAAAAATTGTCGAGTCATTACTTTTGCCGTAGGCCCCAACGTCAACATACAGGAAGCAATAATTTGCATCACACACAGCTAGAAGGATAGTTGAAAAGAAATGTTTATAATTATGATAGAGAGATCCGGTACCAGATGGTTGCACAATTCTTATGTGTTTTCCGTCCACTGCTCCTAAGCAGTTAGGAAAGTTGGTGTATTTTAAGAATTCCTTGGAAATTTCTTCCCACCTTTCTTCTGACATTGGAGGCATACATATAGGTTTGAGAACTCTCCACATAGCTGAACAAACTTGTCGCACTATATTTGAGATAGTTGATTTTCCCAATTTATAGTTGTAGTGGAGGTCAGCAAATGAAGTTCCCGTTGCTAAAAACCTGAAAAAGTACGACCAACGTGTATTTTTTGTAATAACCGCCAGTCCATTCCTTACTAAGTTTAAAAATAATGTCTAACTTGAGTTTCAACTTTTATTTTTATTTTTAGGAAATACACTTCAAAGGGCTCAAGAGTACTACAACACCCCACACTTCCATCCTCCACCTCAGAGTCAGACCTCTTCTACGTCTTTGTTTATTAATCAATTTGATTACGGCACGAATCAACGGGGTTTTGGTTCGAGTAGCCAAGGAGCAATGGGAACATCTCATCAATCAGCCCTCTCGCCCACCGATAGTGAGATTTCTTAGACATCTATTTTTTCTGACATTTATAACTAAGTATTGTTTTTTATTCACCATATTTTTTACAAATTCACAGATAAAGTTATGATAATAAGTAATAGCTATTAAATGTTATGCTGCCTTTATAAATTTATTGTAACAATAAACATACATACCTCAACGTTACGACGAGTTTTTCTTCTGCTGAAACTCCATCCCTCACTACATATCCACAAGGTGATAAATCATCTTTGACTAAAGATAAAAGCTCATCAAAAGAGGTTACACTCATACGAAAGTATGTCGGGTACTCTCTTAATTTTGGATACAACGTCACAAATGAACCCACGGTTAATCTGTCATCTATTATAGGATGTACCCACCACCTTCTCTGTCTTCTTCTTCTTGCTTTGTATCTACGGTATAACAACCAAACACAAGTTAACTCTTCGAGCTCCATCGTGTGACTGATGAAACCGCGGAGTCTAGCGCTGCCATGTGTACAGTAATACTTTTTATTAACGTTTGGTAAACGCGGCGTCTAACGCCCTCATGTGTACTAGGCCTTAGATAAGATACAATATGGCATTACAATTTCTACAAGATTTTTGTTGCACTTTTGTAGACTGAAATAACTAGTGCGTGATTCCGCTTATCAGACAGTATTAAGTGTAGCGCGCAAAGAATTTACTTACGACGGTGTCTTGTACGGGTAGAAGGTAAATACAAAAAAAGGAAAGGAAAGGTCCTTGAGCTTTCCAAGCTCCTTCACCCACAATCATGGATTCCCGGCATACATACGTACATTACGTATATATGCATGATGGGATTAAGGATGGGTGTCGTCAGGATAGTATCGGAAGGAACGGTTGTCAGGGGGAAAATATCACCCCAGCATTCGCCTAAGTAGCCGCATATGGTGACCGTATATGCAGTGACCATGCCGCTACATGTGTATAGGGAAACCTCCTGAAAAAATCTCATACAAGGTAGACGGTAACGGGAATCGAACCCATTATCTCCCGAATGCTAAGCAGGTTGTGTCACCACTACTCTACTTGATCGGTAAGTAAATAAACCAGTGCCTGTAAATAAATACAGTGTAAATAGTTCGTTAGTTAAGGTTAAGTGTTAATAAATATATAGGACGGTAGAAAATTAAAAATGCCAAAAAGAAAGTTTACATTTAATAGAGATTTGGAAAGTGAATATTTATTTATTAAAAAGACAACTTCAGATAGTGATGTAAAGTGCTTAAAATGTTGTGCACAGTTTTCACGTGGCAAATATTGTTCAACACATGTTCGACATTTAAGCTGCTTCTAGTAGTAGCATAGTGTCGTCTTTTTTTCGTAAGGATACATTTGGAAATGGAGAACAAAAGATGGATGCGATTGAACTTGGTAATACCACAACGTCATTCACAATCAGTCTGGATTGCACTAGTAAATTAATAAAAAGTTAATTCCAATAAAAATTTGCATCTGCTAGAACCAAATCTGAAAGTATTGTGTGTAACATTCTACAAAAAGAATCATTAAGTTTCATACAAAATGATCTTGGAACGGCCGATTTTGTAGCAATCGCCAGATCTGGTCCCCGGCGACTATAGACTGTTCCCCAACTCACGGAACAATTTTGGGGATAACAATTTTTAATCAGCAATGAGCTCATAGACGCTGTAAAAGCAGTGGTTTGCAGAGGTTGGACAATCCTCCTTGCAGGAGGTTGCCACAATGCTGGAACACCGGTGGGAGAAATGTATCAGTATTAAGGGGGACTATGTAGACAAATAAGTTATAATTTAGTAACCTCCCTTTACTGAGGAGTATTTGGTACCCCACAGACTCTTCAAGTAGTGTGTCCATCTCCCGTATTGCCTTTCTACATAAATGGTCACCTTAGCATAGTTGAGAGAATTTCCTTTTAAACGAAGAAGCAATATTATATTTTATGAACTCTATAAACTGTTTATTTAATATCATTACGTAGGAACCATGCCACATTTGGCTTGTATGAAATGTTAAAACTCGCCTAAAGGATGAAGTACTCAAGATAAGCATGTTTCTACTTACTGTATTCTTGGAACGCGTGAAATAATAGGATTCAAAACAAGAAGTTTAATGATTTTGCTTTGTATCTAAAAATCAACTTTCATGGTGTAAAACAAAGGTTGCTTTATGCGAACGTTGATTATTTTTATTAGTACAGTACACAACTACGTCAATAATTGTTAGGAACAAATTTAGCACCCTGATATAATTCAAATGATAAAATTGTTTACATATTCTAAATTAATGCATAAAGAGTCGTCAATTTTAATTAAGTTTTCAAATTCAAATTTTAAATGTTAAATGTGCATAGCTCATATATTTTATTATTTTCGTTATTTGAAAAAATGTTGCAAAAAAAGTTGAAAAGGGTCCCCTATTATAAACAGCCGTCTGTTAACGCCTAGAAGTTATCTATCTATGTGTGGGCCTTTATGAAATTTAGGAATTGCACAAAAAAAGCTGAAAAAATATCTGCCTTAATTTATATCATTTTTTTATTGCTCCTTGTATGCTTTAGTCGTCTTTAACTTGTCAGCGTTAATATTAAACATATGGTCTTTATATGTAATTTCTACGTGAGACCATTCTCCAAAATTATCGAATATCCTTCTTAATTAAAAATAAACAAACCAAAGCAAATAAAAATAAATTATTTTCAGATTTGAAATGTTTTTAATATGTTCAAGCTTTGTAAATAATGGTAGCTATCTAGTTATAGTATAAAAATGAATTTTTATCAGGCCAGTACCCTCTTTACACAAATATGTGTGAAATAATTCGGAATTTAGACCTTACAAATTACTTTTTATCAAACATAACTTTGTTATGATATAAAAAATACTCAAATAAAGGAGCTAGTGGTTTATTTAAGCTGAATAACTTTTGTAAATATTTGCTAAAAGAAACATGGTTGCTCCAATTTCAGTTCATACTAAAGGTTTATCAACTAAAATCATACATAACTGACGTTGTATAACAAAAGATGCGATAAGATACTTGTTAATGAAGTTTAAATACTTGCATCTATCTCTTTTAGCAATAATACATTTCTTCGTAGGTAAATCTCGACTTTTGTTTATAAACTTAACTACAAATGATGATGCATTTTATATTAAAATAGTATTGTTTAATCATTATAATCTTATGAAAAAAATCATACGTTGAATAATATTTACAATCTTTATCTTAAGAATGAATAATAAGCAAACAATAGAAATCTACGAAAAATACTTATGTACCACACGATAAATTCATGCACTTATACAAAATTCCCCAAAGAGATTTAGGTCATTTTTTTTTGTACAATTGATAAGTATACATCGGTCATACTTTAATTAATAATTGAATGAGATACTATATCGAACAGAAAGATTAGAACTGTCTATAGTATTGGCAAACAATAAAACAGAAACTTAAATAGACGTGGAAATTCTTTCAAAGCACAAAGGGTTTAATCTGGGTCAAAATTAGCTACAAACACTTCTTCTGGACCAAGCCATAATGATTTACAAACTGTAGCGTTTGCTTAATTATCTATGGTACCTTTTCAACTTCAAATTGCCGGTAAATAATTTCAATTTGTGGTGGTAAGCGCAGGACAAAAATTACAGAAGAACATCGAGTTCTTATGGCACAATATGTGAAAAAAAATAATAAAATAACGTTAAAGCAGATTAAAGAAAAATTTGATATAGAACAGCAAGTGTGCACAGAATGTTTACGAAAACATTTAGGGTAAGAATGGGTAATGGCGGTCACCCAAGCAATTTTTATAATAAAAACCAAAATATGAACGAAATGTTTATTCTGAAGTTACAAAAATTTAATATAGCAATTATTGTTTGGAATACAACATAAAAAGGAACTCTAATCTGTTATTTGTAAAGAATAAAGATATTTAAAAAATGTGACCGGCATTGTCCATACCATCAGGAAGTAGAATGGTGGGCACTCATACCCCACCACTTTTAATCGGATGGCATTATAATTAATAGGAGTGGGGGGAAGAAGGGGCAGGCACCTGACCCAGCCCTTCCTCCACGTGGCCACACCTACTTATATCTGATTGGACGTGCGCGCGCATACAGCCTCTGGCTGAGATTGGAGGGCCTACGCCCCCTGGTTTCTGATTGATCCGCTTGCGTAGTTGTTTTGTGGGCGTGGCTTGTCCGCCATTTTCTGGTCAAGTTTGTCGGCCATTTTTGTTTTGGCGGCCATTTTTATAATTATTATCGCAAGAAATAGTATTCTAATAGTGGGGGCCCGATTCCACCTCGTAAGACACCTATAGGACTCCGGAACTTGCTTTCGGATCCTCGCCCCCTTGTTTATTATGGCGGGAAAACTTTAAATTTGAAATAGTATTCTAATAAGGGGGGCCGCATCCTATCTCATAAGACAACTATAGGCCTCCGGAACTTGTTCTCAGGTCTACGCCCGCCTGATTGTTTGTTAAGCCAGCTTCTGGTGTATTTTTAAAACTAATGAATATTTTCTGTAATAGAGGTTGATGGTGGCTCCACCTAGTAGTATATTTTAAAAGTACATTTAACTGTTATGGCGGAGAATTTGAAATAGTAAGGGATTCATATAATATCTCATTAGACACCGTTAGGACTCTTAAACTTGTCACAGATTGTTAGCGCAATCTAGTTGTGTATTCTGTAAAAGACTAATTGTAGATTTCTGTAACAGGGTCTGACCGTCATTCCATCTAGTGGTATATTTTAAAAGTAATGGAAGGTGGGAAACATGAAATTTGAAATAGCATTTCGAAACTAGGGTCTCAAAGAAAGTTTCCTGTAATCGATATACATATAATAAAAAGGTAAAAGGATTTTTAATAATCTATTATGATTGATACCTATAAAACATGATTTTATAGAACGAATTAATTAATCATAATAATAACCATACCGTTTTATGTAATCCAAGATTACATAATATTAGAAACTTATGAAATATGGCAATACGAAACCGAACAGTATAATTAAATTTTTGGGTACTAACAACAGAGCTCAGGATGGCCGTCTTACTGTGACACCCCTAAGAAAAATAATAAATGTGTTAAACATTATTTTGAAACCGAAGGAAATCCCGCAAGGAAAGAAAAGAGCCCCGGTTTACGAGAGTTAGGGAAAGCTGTTACCACCTCGTTTTGGCGTAAGCTTGCGTGGACAACATGAGAACCAAAATAAAGATAGTATAGTCAGACAGCATGGTGAATTCTATAACATTATGTTTTACCAATTAATGAAGGCAGGTTACTTGTTAATTGGGAATTTGAAGAAGAAGCATATAGCCCTCTATCGACTGTAAATGTTGTCCTTGCCCCTTATACCACAACTCAAGCACGACTGAAGTTATACGAATATTTGGAAAGGCTACATCAAAGAATCAGGCGGGCCAAAAATTAAGCATGGTCCAGTTCTAAAGAATGTGACGTGACTGTATGTAAAGTTAAAGGAATATCGTTAAAGAATAAACTGCATAAATAATCAACTTTGATAAAATAATCAAAATGGTCCTAGAAGAAGATGAACCTGTACCAATTACATTCACACAATGTACTCACAATTAACACGACTAAACTCCTTTCCTCTGATGGTTCATCACACCCGTATGGATTTCAAAAACGTAGGTTAGATAATTTGACATAATAAAGTTGTAAACCTAGGGAAATAATATTAGTTATATATTAAAGAATGTAATACACATATTTTTTATGAATAAACACCTACCGTAGGTTGTTATGTTTTCGCGAGTGTTGAAGGTGCACGAAAGAACTAAAAGACCTGGTATGAATAATACTCTAAAGGTAGTTTGGTAGAAATTGTTAGGATTTCGGTCATGCGACTGGTTTTTAACCCTATTATCGATGGTTCGAATCAATGTATTTCAATTTTTTCTATATCAACGGACGGTACCTAAGATGTGCGACTGCGTACACCAAAAGAGCATAATTATCTTACGCTTCCGCAATTACCGTTTTAATCAAAGAAACATACAGTGCCCATGCTTTTAAGAATATTCCACGCCTTCGCACTAAAAAGCGGTGTCGGTAAACATCACAGGATTTGGCCCGGGCCAGTTGCCAAAATATAGATCTCACGATCCACAAAATTTTCCCACGCTCAAGTGTCGCGATACCTGCTGAGGTGAATGCTGTTGACGGGGGTAAATAAGGATTGGAGGTATATAACCACCAATCGCACAAACTGCTGTTATGTTGCGACCTCTTTCCCAGCTTGTCATCGAACCAGCCCCTCTTTGACCTTTTGCAATACTTTTCCCGGTTCTGCACAGTAGAGATTCCGGTCACAACGACATTGAAGATGTTTCTGGGTGAAAAGTTATGTTTATCCATAACTTCCTGCAACAGCTAGAAGAAACTGTCAGTTTCTACTTTATTGAAGGCCGTAGCCCTGTTTAAACTTGTAGCCTCCGCTTTTCGTACAGAAATATTATTTCGCTGTAGAAATGCTGTAAGCCAATCTCGACCTGCCATTTTGACTCTGCATTAAAATTGTGTTCTATGCCATTTTTTTCGGCATATTCAAATGATATGCCTCACTTCCATCCCAGTAGGTACATGCATAGAATAGGGATGCTAGATATTTTAATTGGGTTGGCATGTCTACTTCTTGTTCCCTGGTAAAGTAGTTTTTCTGCTCATATTGGGAGTTCATTTTCAATCTTTCTTGGAAAGTTGAAAATGGAATTTGACATAGTTTAGCAGCAGTTCGAATGAAAACGCTGTTTTCATAGAACCGTTTTGCATCTTTCAGTGCTTCATCTCAGCATTTTGCTTTGTCAGTTCCGCTAATATGTTGCATTAAAACTAGTCTTATGAGGATGCATACACTGCCGATCGCCTGACCGGTATTGCTCTCATGTTCATGTATATGTTTATAAATTGTTTATTTGGCTAAAATATTAATTTACAATCTAAGTTAATGCCTACAGTACGTAAAAATGTATATTCTAATACATAAACTAAGTATACGTTTAAAAAATAGTACATGTAAGTACTTACTGCTTATTTTCAATGTTTATGAATTTAGAAAATACTGAACGAAAACAACACGGCGACTATTACGTCGAAATGTTTGCTCTAGACTGAATCACTTGAACACACTTTTAAACAGGATGTTAAAACATACTGCTTCTGCGAAGCACTGTTGCCAGTTCTCACTTTCTTAGAATTGTACAAGGGTGACTGGCATTGCCCACTGACCGGTCATTCTGCCCTAGGTTTATTATATACATTAAAACGTGTACGCAACCTAGTTGAACGAGCATATAGTACAGATAATAAAAACATTAGAAGAGATTTTACCCGCTAATTTGTGCACTATCAAGAAGAAAATATGCTCTTATTTTCATAGATGAAACCAATTTGAATTTACACATTTCGCGCTCACAAAGAAGATCCAAGAAAGTAACTCAATGGCATATTGCTGCAGGTAGCAAAGGTGCCAATATTCATGTAATTGGGTGTATAGGAAATTTGGGTCTTATCCACCATGATACTAGAAAAGGTCCGTTCAGGATGAATTCGTTCGGCATTGTTTGCGGAATGCATTTCAACTTTATTGGACATCTGTGATGCTAATACACTGTATTACGCTTCAGTACAAGTATTTCAGGAAGATCAATTTGACCGTCACAATCTTTTACGACTTAGCCCATATGGTCGTATGTGGTGTTAAGCAGTTAAGCACAATTTGGCGAATCAACTGCCACAGAACCTACTGATGAGAACAAGGGGAATATTGCTCAAAGGAAGTATCGGCTACAGAAACTTGAAAATATCATTCGCGCAAATATTCGTATTATCAATGTAGCCAGTTGCGTTAGGTATATTTCTTACATCCAAAGGTTCATACCTGATGCACTGGATTTTACAAATATGAAGTTTTAATATTTGTACTTAATGTGTTAGTTATATGTTTTGTGTTATATAATGTTTGTTTTGAAATAAATTTATTGCTTATGAGAGTCCTTTGTTTCAATTTGATATTGTTTAATGCCAGTTGGAAGTTGTTTAGTGCCAATGTGAAGATGAAAATACTCCTAATGGTCTTATGCGGAAATTCTACTATATTTCTGCTGTAGAATTAGCATGGCGAGAAGGCGAGGCAGTTGCTTGTCTGGTGGATTTTTTTCAAATCGAGAAAAATAACGATGCCTCTCCAACAAATCGCATTGAATACAATCCGGTGTTAGTAAAACCTGCCAAGGCTGTTCTAAGAGCTGTACAAGTAGTAAATGGTTGATTTCCAATAGTGACAGTCAAAGCTGTACGTCTTTTTCATAAACTAATATCAAAGCGAGGCGACAATATTATCTCACCATGGCTGTTATTAAAACCAAATCGACACTGGAAAAATGAAACCGACAAGCGGTACGATAATGTACCTGTTGGAAGAAATAAAATAAATGGATGGACTAAATCTGCTGCTGAGGCAATTGGCATGAATGTAAAGGACAAAAAGATGACAAATCATTCGAACAGGTCAACTGCTGTTAGTGAATTGGCAAAATATGGTGCAGAAGAACAACAATTACTTAAAATTAGCGGTCATAGCAATCAAAATTCTATAAAACCATACCTAATCATTGATCAAGAACACCACAACAAGATCATTAATATTATACGTGGTAATAGCTCTTCTGTAGTAGAAAAAAGCAACCAATCTAATGCTACGTTAAATTTTAATAATTGTACCTTTACCAACTGTACTTTTAATAAATAAATAAATGTTTCGTTGTGTTGCAAGTTATTGATTTTTCTGTCAAAAATTTTCCGCCGAATATCCCTCGGACATTGACAAATGCCTCATCATTATATGACAAATTTCTCAACCTCGTTGCTTGGTAATAGCCCTCAGCCGTCGGCTTGGGCTATTACCAAGCAACGAGATTTCGATTGTCATAAAATTATCTCGTCTATTATCAATGTCCTAGGGATATTATCACTGAAAACAAATTATCGTTAAAAGACCAATTAAGTTTTACATAATATTCAATAAAAGAAATGTAACTAAACAAAATTATACATTACAATAAAGTTAATACATTTATCAGTAGATTGATAGTTAAACACCTGCACAAATAGCGGAAGAAATACAAATGTAAGTATGGAGAAAAGCTACTGAAGGCGCGCAGTCCGCTGTAGTTACGCTTATAGAAAAATACTGAAAGATGTGAATCTACAATAAAATATCTGGTGTGGAACACATGACCTTCCACCCTACAAAATGGAAATAAGAATCTGAAAATAGGCTTCCAATCGTGTTCTTTGTTATAAGGGTAATAACCGAATTTAAATGAGGCCTGCGGCCAGCTCTTGCCGTTGCATTGAACACACTTGAAAGAAATTAACTTATTAACGGCAAAATTATATTTATTATATTTGATTGGTATTTAAAATTACACGGTCATCCGAACTCCTGGGTATAGATACAGATGTCGGTCTCTTGGTTCTAGGGGTTGAAACGGAAAACCTTTTGTACTAAAGAAATAATACAGTCTAGATCGTCTTTGGGTCAATGCGGAACTTCGACGGGTTCCTAGCGATTACACCAGGTGTTCTTAGTACAGGTCGACTTCAGGGCTTGATACGGCGGTTAAAGTTGCTCCTAAAATTTGAGTTATTTCGGACAGGAGGGCGGTCTGGGATATAGATAAAGGTCACAGTCATAATGAGTGAATTTGTTTTTAATAAATACGAGCACTCTGTAACACAACTGGATTTATACGATCTTGAACCTTAATGGGCGGTCAGTCTGTAGCGGCTAATTTCCACCACTAGTTTTAATTCAAATTGCTTTAACAATAAATATTTGAGCAAGATTTATTAGGAAATAAAATCCTACTCTAATTCAGAATATACAAGTTGCAGCACGCTTGCAAAATATGCCAACCTCGGATTACTATCAGAAGTGGGATATTGGAAACCCCAATTCGAGGGTATTACAGGAGGCAGCACCCTAACTTGTTTTAATTAAAATAAAATTAATTATTGATATTTTGATAATAGAAAAATACCGAGCTTTTCCTTTTCTTGAGTGTTTCGGTTTCTTTCCGGAATATGAAGCGATTGTGTTTTATTATACGGTTCACGTAATCAATTTCAGGTTATGCAGTCAATGGAAGTTTTAAGTAGAACTACAGACACTCCGTATACTGTAAGAAGGTTAATTGATTTTCGAAGATAGGCAGAGGTACACTTTTGCCTTTAGATATTTCGACATTAGTTGAAGGTTTCTCAGAAGGCAAAGATGCCAGTATTAGTAATGAACATCCTTGGATTTTTATTTGTGGCCTCTGAACCTCAAAAATATAGCAAAGATCGCTGGTCTTTATTTTTTTGAGCCCATAGAAGAAAATGAAGTAAATTTGAGGCACTTTAAATTCATTTAATAAAAGTAAATAACGATTTACCTACTTACCATTTGGTTTAGCTGTTATTAATGTTGAGTACTATAGAATGCACAATCGCAAGAAACAAAAATATGTACGTACAATGAAAATTAAGAACTATAAATACTACACTGTGTAAATAAATTTATCGTAAGGGTAAGATATAATAGTTTTATAAATAATATAAAAGTTCTACTGCCACGCCACGAGTAAAATGTGTAACTAAACAGCTTATATAATTGCGCTTACAAGGCATGACGAAACAGTGTCTCTGCGGTTTGGCAAATAGATTTTTACCTCCCAACCTACATATGCATATGCAGGTATAGAAGGTTATGCAATCGACTTTTTTTCACTAGCCCTAAGCCAGATTATTAGCTCATTTTATAACTTTTGACCAAGTTTCACCAAGATCCGCATCATGTTTGGATGTCTGTGTGGATGTATGTTAGTATCCATGATTACTCCAGAAGGAAAATACCTACGTACTTAAAATTTTGTATTTAAGCTTGTTTTCATTTGGTTTGTGCTGATTGGATTTTGGGAGAAATCCAGCGGCGGATAGGGGGCTTTATTAAGGGCTGTTTTTGGTTTTTATCAAATATTTCTAAAACAGCTGCATATTTCAAAGATATAAAAATACCTAGGTATAGAGCTTAAACATATCGATTAATTATGCTCTATGCAATTTTTTGATATGGCAGGTAATTTAGCGGCAAAAAAATTCCTAAGGTAGAATTTAGTATTAGTTAATTTTTTCATTTTTCATTATCTGAATAACGATTGAAAGTGTAGACGTATTTTTTAAAGAAAATTTAATTTTACATAAACTTCCTTTATAAAGCGAAATAAATGTAAAAATTAAATAAATATGATTGAAAATGCTGAAGCTGTATTATCGATATTTTTTTTAGAAGCGAAAGTTTTTTTACGTTAACATGTATTTATCTATATACATATATAAAATTCAAAGTCCTGACTGACTCACTGACTGACTGATATCAACGAACAGCCTAAACCGCTGGTTCTAGACACATGAAATTTGGAGAGTGTGTTCTTTGTGAAGTGTAGGTATACACTAAGAAAGAGTTTTTCGAAATTCCACCCCTAAGAGGGCTAAATAAGGGGTTGCATTTTTTTGTGAAATTTTATTCAATAGGTCGATTGATACACATACTCTTCAATTAAAATTATGAGACAGGTGTACCACAAAATTTAAATATCGCCCCCCCCATTTTGGGATCGCAGCAACGTGCGACGGGTACGGCTAGTGTCCATTAATCTCTATCTGACATGAAGTTTTAAACGTCATTCTGACATGGGTTATTATTTTTTTTTTTACAATGTTGCCCGTTTTCGTTATGAACGTATAAAAAAGAGTTATCCTAAAAAATTTAAATTAAAATTATTTCATTTCTTTTAATTTAAGTTAGCATCTAAATGTCTATTAAACTCTGTATGTCATGAAGTTTTAAACGTTTGTTTGACATACAAAAAATTTGTTTTGCGTTTACAAAGTTGCCTATTTTCATAATGAACTCTAGCAAAATACAGGTCGTAGGTTCAAATCCTATTCGAGGTAAACTTTTTACTTATGTATTTAATAAAATTAATAATAATTTTTAATTACAGATTTACCGTTGAACTTATTCGTTCATAACAAAACTTATAATAAATTCTTATAAAAGAGGTTGCATAATTATCCTAAAAAATGTTTTTAATATTATTTCATTTCTTTTAATTTCCATTTTGTAGGTTGGAAAGATATTTATTTTAACATTCTGCTGTATGCCTATTCCCTGTAATTCGAAGAAATGTTATCAGTCCGCGCAAGCAGAACTTTCGCCGTTCGGCAAATGCGAAATACAAGTACGTATACGCTGCATACATTTAGTATGAAAATGTAAACTTTCACCATTATTGCACATATTAAAACACTTATCCTTTTGGGTTTTTATAAATGGTGTATTTGTATACTTATGTTTCGATAATACTTACAATTATCTTCGTCAGTAGTAATATTATCATTCAAAATTGTTAAAGATGTTAAAACAATTTGGTGAAATTTGAAAAATTGTTTTCAATTTTTCAAATTTCACAATGAGAAATTGTTTTCAATATTTAACAATTTTGAAAGATAATATTACTACTGACGAAGATAACTGTAAGTGTTATCGAGACGTTTAGATTGTATAACTTAAATATACACATACACCATTTACAAAAACTTGAAAAAGATAAGTATTTAATCTCACATTTAGATTTCATTATACAGTGCGTTCGTAAAGTAGAGCGGATAAATTCAATTAAAATTCGAATGGGGTTTAGGAAGAAAACGCTCGGACCCGTCCATTTTTATTTTCCATTTAGAATTTGTTTACGTAAAAGTGAAATATACATGGTGCGTCAACAAAAAGATATGACGCCATCGACATTTTTTTTAAATATGAATCCCCATTTTTTATTGCAGAATTAGAAAGGGTACATCTTTCCGACAAGGTAAATATGGACTAAGGTTACATCAGGGAATATTGAATAAAAATTATCGTAAACATTAAAAATGAGAAAATGTCATTGTCAATATAAGAAAACGTTAACTTGTATATTCTGTTAATATTATTTTATTTTCACGTTAGCAACTTGTGTTTAGTTTGATAGGCGACAGCATTGTTATCGTGAGTTTATCTAGTAACTACTTTACCCCTCTTGAGGAAATTAAGCGAACGTGAAAGAATTGAAATCCTGAGCATTCTTTGTTTCTAAGATAGATCGCGCACTCAATCAGAAGTGGTTGCGTTGTTCAATGCAACTCACCCTGGTCGACCGTCTATTACCCAAAGTACGGTAAGCAGAATTAAGGCGAAATTTCGGGAATTTGGACATGTTCGGGATATGAGAAAATCTGGTCGAAGAAGATCTATTGTGCATAAAGTGTTGAAAAGAGAGAAGTTCGATCCCTATAAGATATGCTTACTTCATGACCTGATGGAAGATGATTTTGACCAGCGAAATGAATTTTGTGAACAATTATGTTATGGTAACGCAAATTTTGTAAGAAGAATAATTTTTTCCGATGAAGCAACATTTGCTTTAAACGACAAAACCGACAAAATTGACGTTATTGGACAACCGAAAATCCTCATTTGTTCACGGAATATCACAACCAAAACCCTAAAAAATTTGGTGCGGCATAGTTGACGCCACACTACGCTGTACCTGTTTATTTGGGTAAAGTTTTTGCAAATCGTTGGAAAGGTAGAAAAAGGACAATTGAGTGGCCAGCCAGATCGCTAGATTTAAATCCTTTAGATTACTTCTTGTTTTGACCGGCTTATTTAGAAGATTTAAAAGCACGAATTCGCCAAGAAATTAGAAACATTACCGCAGATGTCATCGACAACGTACAAAAATTATTTGTTAATCGCCGTGGCTCTTGTCAGATTCTTAACGGAGCTCAATTCGAACATTTAATTCAAATTAGTGGAATCATTTTACAACTAAATTAGGCCTAACTCCAAATATATTTTATTAAAAAATAACACCGACACAGACAGAGTGAATAGGAAGAAGCGGTGGGAAATATTAAATCAATATGGCGTAAATAAAGGTCTAATAAACGGAATAAGGGCAGTATACAACTGTAGCCGGGCATGTGTTAGGGTGAGAGGAGGTATGAATGAATACTTTAATATTAAGCAAAAAATGCAACAAGGCTGTGTGATGTCACCGTAAGTGTTGGTGATGTAAATGTACAAGTTCTGGTGTATGCAGTCTTATTAAGCGACAGTGCGGATGAGCTACATACTGTTCTGAGGAAGTTGGATACAGTCTGTGAGAGCATGGACCGAAAGGTAAACGTGAGAAAACTTAAGATTGTTCTATTCAATCCAGAAGGTGGAAAGGAGAGTATTTACTCTGCAAGACGAAATTGTGGAGTAAGTGGACGAGTTTGTATATCTGGGTAGAATGTTTACTGCAGATAGTACAATGGAGATATTGGGCGAAGGGCCAATGCTAGAAGGAAAGTGATTGGAGGTATGTAGACGATAATGAGAAACGGAAGCATGACCTGCAAAACGAGCAACCTATAATGGCGTGTTTGTCCCGTCAGTACCGTAAGGAAGTGAGACATGGTATGTCAAAAAAGGCACGAAAGAAAAATAAATACCGTGGGTATGAGATTCCTGAGAAGCGCATGTGGTAAAACGAGAAGGAATGAGATAAAGAATGAGTCTATATTCACGGAGTGTGGTGGGAAAAGACGATGATGGATAGATATAATAGCAGTTCATTACGTTGGTTTGGTCACATTCAGAGAATGAACAACGCAAGATTAACGAAGCAAATATATGTGGGTGAGGTTGGAGGTAAGGCCGAGCCTGGTAGGCCGCGTAAAACTTGACTAAATGTAATAGAATGTATGAAAAAAGAAAAAAAGATAAGGAGTTTTAAAAATAAAAGGACATGTCATAGACAATGTATGAATTTTGCGGAAGTTAGGGAGGTATGCAGAGATAGGAAAGCATGGAGTTATGAATGAAAAATGAATAAGAGGCAGGCAGTTATGAATGAAAGATGAATAAGAGGCAAGGATTGTTTTACCTACCCCGCAAGGGAATGGCGTGAAGGTTATGTTATGTTTATGTTGCCGGGCCTGGGAGGCCGCGCAAAACTTGGCTGAATGTAGATAAAAGAAAGATAAGTAACCTTGCAGAAGCTAGGGAGGTATGCGGAGATAGGAAAGCATGGAGAATGATTGTGAATGAAAACTAATAAGAGGCAGCGATTGTTTTGCCTACCCCGTAAGGTTAACTTAAGTTAAAAAATCATTTGAATATTTCTTATTAGAAATGATACATGGTGTCCATTTAGGTACGATTTTTTTCTTCAAAATGACCACATCTTGTAAACTACCCTGTACAACATAATCAAACCTTATATTGAAAGAATGACCGAAGTGATCTGAATCCAAATTTGAAATAACACACAGGGTGTCCCATTTAGAAAAATCTGTGTTTGGTCACCCTGTATAAATGAAACACCCTGTATAACCTCAAATAATTTAAAAATATGCGCCTCAGTCCTTTCTGCTACACTTCAAAATTTTGTTCTCCTATTCCATCAAATAAGGGAGGTATCGTTCACGGACGCAAGTTTGGGGTACCCTAATAACGTAAAATTGAAAATAAAAATCGACGGGTCTGAGCGTTTACTTCCTAAACTGTCATTCGAATTTTCATTGAATTTATCCGCACTGTATAGTCTTATAAACTATTATAAATAGGTTGGTTATAAAGTTAAAAAAAATCTGTTGCAATTATTGTTCTAAAATTTACAGCTTGGACCGTAACAAATGTTATGGCGAAGTAGGAGCTACTTTTTTCGTCACCTTGCCCCCGTGTTTACGCCCCTGGTTATGATTAGCTTTAACTAAAATCTTACTGCACATAAGTAGCTATATACTGTATAGAAATTAGCGCATTAATTTACCAGTTTTGTTGTTAAAAATGATATGGAAAGGTGTAAGAAAAATAAACTAATTTGCTATCGGAATGTAAGTTGTCTAATTATGTTTGCCTAGAAACAAAACAGTGAAAATTACTAGTAGCAATTATCTGATAATTTCCACAAATTTGAATAAATTCAGACAACTTCATTAATACTTAATTTTGACAATTTTAAACATTAAAAACCTATTACACTTTAGATTAAATTGTTTAAGTGAATATCCTTAAAAATATTCATTAATGTTTACAACTTCCATATGGTCCTAATTGATTAATTATTCACAAGATTGTTATTTTCTCATTATATTTAATCAATTTTTTGTCATTTAGTTTTTGAAACCATTAAACTAATCTATTTTGTTTGCATTCGCTATTCCCTTGCATGCGATTATTTTCGTTCTGGTAGTTTGATGTTCATTTAACATGACTCATTCATCCATAGTTTAATGTATGCAACTGCATAGTACACACCCAAATTCTGTTCCCCCATACAATATGCATTAAAAAAAGACACGCTAACTGTATTAATATATAAATGAGAAAGAAAGAAATAGTTGCGTTAATAAAATTGTGTGTCTGTTGGGTTAACGACCCATCCTAATCTTAGAAGTATTGAATCCACCTCGTCTGTTTTTAAAGTTATTCAAACAACTCAATGGCCCTGATGTAATGCAATAAGCAGTCTCAAGTGTTACAAAACAGATTTCCATTATAAAGGGTACATTGTATTAAACAGGGATACCGCCCTTTTTTTATACATATACTTATTTGCAAATATCTCGTCCTAAAATAGTAGCAATGTTATATATTAAACATCCGATTACTTACAATCAAAAGAAAGTTAGGAAAATTTATTATGCAACTTTTGGCTGGAATTTCCTAGTAAAACGTTTAAAAATACTTAAAAACACAATTAATGTTAAAAATTATCCTATTTTCTAGTTTTGTGTAAATGACTAAAAAGATCGAGTCAAAAATGGACTTTCTCTTGTTGAATTAAAAATTATGCATTTAAACGAATTTTAGCTATTTCTAATGAGTTATGTTGTAATTATTTCGTTATCAAATTGAGATAAGTAAATAGTTTAGTGGAAAAGCCCGATATTAAACGTATACGTGCATGTGAATAATAAATATCTAAAATTTGCTTTTCTCTATAATTTTGAAATTAAACGTGCTTTGTTTAAGATAACACACGATGCGTTGTTATTAATATACTAAAACCAAACTGTTATTCAAAAATGTTAGCCTTGTTGTACAGGTGATGTTTAATAAAAAATTAAACCGTTGCCTCAAGTTTTTATTTATAAAAAAACTTGGTAATGAGTCAGAGTATATAACTTCAACTAAATTTCAACTGGTACCAATTATTTTGGCAAAATTGAAACAGTCATGTGAATTGTTTGCACATAATACGCACGTATATTTGCTTTCTCTATCAAATCCAACGAGCCTTAAAATCATTTACATTATAAGTTTTACACAATAACTAAACGAACGCAATTGTATGGACGCTCCAGAAAAAGTGTTTATTGTCCTCGCCAGGAATGGTTACCGCTATGGTATAATACGAAAACATGAGTCAAAATTATTTTCGTTGTAATAAATTCTGATTAGAAAATATACCCCGAGATGGCAGCATTTAAAGTTGAAGTATTCCAAAATACAATTATTTATTTATTTTGTAAAAATTAGAGAACGTTGATTATCGTAATGATAACGGTTGAAAAACAATATCCTTAAAATCTAACAGGTGTTTGGTACGTTATAACCTACAAACAATGCAATTTTCAACAAAATGTAAACTTTAAATAATTGAAGCGGAATTATAAAAACATGAGAATCGTTGTGTTGTAAGTTGCTGATAAACAATCATACAATTGATAATTGGAGATTCAATTTATAGGTTAAACAATTTGCATGGAACAACTGTCGAGCTGCACTATTTATACCTCGCAAGGCTAGTACGTTTCATAATCATAATTTCTTACTGTTGTTACCAATTCAGTAGTAACGATGGCCCACAATAAGATGGTAACATTAATACGCAAAATGGATGTTAAATTACGTGCCTATTATTTCTACGAAGAGGACATTTAATGTGGAACATAAATTCTTTGGGAAATGTGTGAATTAACACATTGAGAAGCATTTTACCATAAAATATATTGTACCAACATTATTGAAATACATTACTAATAGAAATTGTGTTAAATATGAACTAACACACTTGTATTAACTATTGTACGTTGTAGAAACATGCTTTTTAAAGTGTAAAACTTTGTAATCGGAGTCACTATTTACATACGAGCTTTCAGAATAGTTTCCGATGTTAACAACCAGTTCGTCATTTCTTCCCGTTTATACCATTGCTTTATTATTTCTTCAGTATGTCGCACACAATTATCCCATACGGTTTCATCACATTGCTGTAAAGCTTTGTTCCCCATAGCAATTATATTCTCATCTTTATAGCCATCTCGTCCAGTATGCTTATCATAATATCTCTTTGTGTGTGCCCATACTAATTTTATCGCAGTGATATGGTGGTAATCTTAATACTTCGTGTCCGTAGCTTCTAGTATTCTAGTGACTTAATTAGATCATACAGCTGGGTTTTGAAGAGTGCGGAATTGAGACCGATGTGATTCTGTGGTAACCAGGAAACCATATTGCCTTTTGTCCAGGATGAAGTTGGTAGCTTTTCAACCAACATTGAATGGTACGGTGGATTATCAATTATAATTAGCGACAGCTCTTCTAAGTGTGTCAGCAGATGTTCAATAAGCCTTTTTTTAAACATGTTCCTATTCAGTTCACCATGACAATCTTCCTTCAACGATCTTGATGCAAATAACAGACCAACTCCTTGTACAAATCCTATGGCTGATCCGGCGTGAATAACAATAAATCTCTTGCCATCGTAGCCTTGAGGTTTTCGTACACTCTTTCATCCTTCCATAATTTTCCTGGATTTCCTTTGGAGTAGATCCACGTTTCATCCATAAATAGTACTTGCCGAGGATTAGAATTGATCTCTTTAATGCATAGTTTAAAAAATTTAATTCGCATTTCTGCGATATAACTTTTTTCCAATAAAGCTCTACGGTTAGAGTTGAATTTGAATCCTAGCGACTGGATTGCACGATGAAGACTTTTGTCACTTATTAATATGTGACTGTTATGAATTTCTGCATTTAAACTTGCAACTGTGACGTTTTTCTGTAAATAAATTAGTATATCAAACATGTGTAAATGATTGTGATGTAATACTACTCACTTTGTGCATGCATATTATATAACGTATTCCTTATGCCCATTTTGAATGTTTCAGGTAGATCGTCAGATTTTGTTTTCTTGCGTAGTCGTTTTATTAAAACAGGGTTAGATGCAGCTCAAGATATTTCTTACCGTCTTCCCAGGTATACACAAGGCGCTTGCCACACGCTGTAATTTGGTGATTGTAATTAATTAAAATATAAACGCTTAATGTCATACTTACTTCTAGGACAGCAGATACTGCTTTCAGGGGACCCCCATTTTCTTTAAAGTGTGTAATAAATGATGATTAAAAGAAGTAAATGTAGTAAATGAGGAAACAGTAAAATGGATAAACAAACAAATGGAGGTTATGTAGTACTAGTCAAATGAGAATTAAATTCATACGCGTTTATAGGTTTTTCTCTTCCTACTAGATTTGCTTATTCGATTGTATGTCGATTTCGTCAAATGCACTACGAACGTTCACCATCCTTATTTAATTCACTGTTTTATATGAGAAGACAGTATAAACAAATTGGATAGGTAAATTCATAAATTAATGGCGTAGCGGTAAACATTCCTGGCGAGGACAATAAATCGGTTGCACATTCCTTGTAAAGTAGGAATTGGTTGGAATGATGGTGATGAATATTTCCAGGCAATGTAGAGAACGGTACGTTATTATTGCAACTAGCGAGCACTATCGTTGAATCCGGTTTATATGGTTAGTGCCCCCAGTTAGCCCTTCATAACGCGAAATAACTTTTATAATAGTCAACAGAAAGAAATTCCAATGCCCTATATACAGAGTGGACCAAAGATCTGGAAACGCCCAATTATCTCGTAAATTGCTAGTCCGAATTATACAAAATTTGGGATAAGCCTATTTTGGGATACGGAGATTCCAGATTTGATATCTGCAATGTTGCCAGATTTGCCGTTTCTCAGAGATTATTAGTCACTTTGGTTTTTTAAATACATCACCCTGTATATGCAGTCATTATTGGAATCTCCTCTTCAATAGGAGTTACCATATGTCACATTTATGATTTATCTAGCCTAGAAGGTCTTAAATACATAAAACAGTGCAAAGTATGTAGATTTGAAGAAGATTTAAATGTTTAAATATAGAGTGTTGTGATTTTGACATTTGTTCACCATTTACATTATAAAATAAAACTGACTAGTTTGAAGTGTTTTGAAAAGTTCTGCAAAGTAAATTGTTTCTTTAAAATGGTTCTTAATGAAGAAGAATGAATTACTATTCTAATGATGAGAGGGTACGGCGACAGAAAAAGATCTTATAGTGAAGTAGCCAACTTTTTCTACGATACTTTCCCAAACCGTTCTACTATCTATAAGGCGACGGTACAAAAAACTGTAAATCGGTTTGAGGACTCTGGAGGAGTGAAAGATAGATACCATCAGGTAGACCAAAAACAGTTATAAATGACAACAAAACTTTAGATATAATGCAGAGTTTCGTTGAAGATCCACATACATCCTCATGCACGGTTGCACATGATACAGGTCATTCTTCAGTCTTACTCGTATTACATAAGAATAAATTTCGCCATACAAAATTCATTTATTGCAAGAATTAAGTGAATATGATTTCGACCGTAGATTAGAGTTTACTGAGGTGCTGATGCATAAAATTGAAAATGACGGAAATTTCGTTAACATATTTTTCAGACGAAGCTACCTTTACACAGCGTGTAAGTGTCAATCGACATAATTTAAGGTACTGGAGTGACGTAAATCCACACTGGATGCGTGAAAACCATACACAAAGACCACAAAAATTAAATGTATGGTCAGGTATAGTGGGTAATTGGGCGAAAGGAAATTTAACGTCAGATAAGTACGAAATGCTACTTAGAAATGAAATTATACCTACACTGAGAAACTTGTGCGGAGCCAATTTTAATCAGATATGGTTTCATCAAGATGGAGCTCAAATTGATGTAAATGTTCGGCGTTATTCAGATGAGATATTTCCCGGAAGATTGATTGGTAGACGAGGTAGTATTGAATGACCTCCACCTTCACCTTATTTCAATCCTAAAGATTATTTGTATTGGGATACTTGATAAATTCAATTATTATAAGTTTTTTGTTATGAACGAATAAGTTCAAGGTAAATATGAATTAAAAATTATTATCAATTTTATTAAATACGTAAATAAAATGTTTACCTCATGATTGAACCAGAGTATTGCTAAATAGTAATAAGTTCCAATCGATGTAAATTTTGTCTTTATCTGTGTAAAACTGATGTAAATTTAAATAATTGAAATTACAATCAAATTACTGATATGAATGAATGTAGCCTGCAATATCGTAAGGATTCACATACCAAAGCAACTTGACTAATATTAAATTATTATAAGTTTTTGTTATGAACAAATAAGTTCAAAGGTAAATATGTAATTAAAAATTATTATTAATTTAATTAATTAAACTTATAATAATTTAATATTAGTCAAGTTGCTTTGGTATGTGCGAATCTTGCGATATTGCAGGCTACATTCCATTAATATAAGTAATTTGATTGTAATCTCATTATATTTAGAATTGACATCCGTTCTACATACATAAAGACAAAATTTACATCGATTGGGCTTGAACCTTGGTGGCGCAGTTGGTAGCGCGTACTCTAGAAAGTACAGGTCGTAGGTTCAATCTACTGAGGTAAACTTTTTATTTATGTATTTAATAAAATTAATAATAAATTTTAATTACATATTTACTTGAACTTATTCGTTCATAACAAAAACTTATAATAATTTAATATTAGTCAAGTTGCTTTGGTATGTGCGAATCCTTGCGATATTGCAGGCTCACATTCCATTAATATAAGTAATTTGATTGTAATCTCATTATATTTAGAATTGACATCCGTTCTACATACATAAAGACAAAATTTACATCGATTGGGGCTTGAACCTTGGTGGCGCAGTTGGTAGCGCGGTACTCTAGCAAAGTACAGGTCGTAGGTTCAAATCCTACTTGAGGTAAACTTTTTATTTATGTATTTAATAAAATTAATAATAATTGATAAATTCAGTTTACCAAACTAAAACAGCAAATCTTGCAGAGCTAAGGCAACGAATTATCGATGAATCTCGATTAATTTCTAGACAATCATGGAGAAATGATGGTAGAAGCATTCTACCATCGATTAGGGTACTGTCAACTCACAATGGAGCACATTTTGAACACTTGATTAAGTAATCATTATGTTAAAAATGTTTCAATGTTTTAATGTAGTTGAAAATAGTTGTATTAAAAATTATTGAGACAATTAGGCGTTGCCAGATTTCACCAAAATGACTAATAATATCAGAGAAACGGCAAATCTGGTAACATTACAAATGTCAATTCTGAAATCTCCGTATCCCAAAACAGGCTTATCCCAAATTTCGTACAATTCGGACTAACAATTTACGAGATAATTGGGCGTTTCCAGACTTTTGGTCCACTGTATTGCAACAGACGTTGTTTAAGATACCATTACTCAAAGGTCGATAAGATAATACATTCTTATTTCCCGTAAATATGATTTCATTTGTATTTGCTATTTATTGTAAATGGAATTTTATAGTAGTTACGCAAATCGCAATGTGGATTTGTGAAGGGAAAACAAAAGTATATACTTGCTGGACAAGAAGTGGTTGAAAGTGTCGCTATCCATTAAACAGTTCTAGATGTTGGAATATACAGTGTTGTTTCTGTAGATCTGCAGCCATCCTACTTAGCATTATACTTCGTTTATCCTTTACCGAGAACGATTGTACTTCCTTTACCTACACTGCCGTATAGTGGTTAATGATATTAACGTAGGCTTTCATGGTTTGAACTGATAACTACAAATACTTATCTTTTGTAGATTTTAATCATGAATTTCAGGAGAAATTATACAAAATTTATACGTTTCTATAAGTACTGGTGCCCTCATCAGTATAATAATTAAAATTAAAATTAATTAAAAAAATTAATTAAAGTGTTAAAACAAATCGATGAAATATGAGAACGCAATGAACATATTTGAAAACCAACTATGAAAACTAAATTCTGATTTCCTAAAGATTGGCTAGATCTTTAGTAAATTAATTATTATTAAACCGTGTTGTAAATGGAAAAGCAGAATATCCTCTAACGCACGAAGGCTAACAAGGAAAAATGCTACTAACAAAAACAAATTTGTATGTGTACGTCAATGTAAAGTAGTGGAAAACTAAAGAAAAGAAAAAAGAAATGATTTCTGTTACTACTTAAAGAATGATAAACAGGATGCGCACGTTTAATCTTTTAATAACACGAATTACAAAGCTTTTAAGTAAAGATAAAACGCCCATGCCCGTTTGTGCTATACTCACCGCAAATGCAATTTTCAACGTCAAAAAATATACCACACGGTAGTTACTGTAGAACCACACAAAGTTAATCGTAAAACACCTCAATGTCACAGGTGCCAACGCAAGGGCACACCAAAAACTGCAGCAGATTTCAACCACGATTGCATTAATTGTAGAGAACACCATCCCGCTAATTTCAGGAGATCAAATACTTCCATGAATCAATGAACCACCGGCAAGCGACCTCAAAACGCAACTCCAACAACAAGAAAATCTGACAGTAAGACTGCACCTGCTAACAATATACGAAACTTCCCTCGTCTCTTAAGCAATACCCTCATCCAACTCATGTTGGTTGCCGAAAAATAACTCTCACCGCCCCGACACTATCCTCTCATCCCTCTTAAACCTCCTCCAGCCTATCATTGAACAAATCAAGCAATTCATATTATCAAATCTTCTCCCTATTGTTTTTAATGGACAACAGAACTAATTAAAACTACTTAACTGGAATGCTAATCGCATCATAAAACTTAAAACATAAAACTTGAGACACTCCATTGACATAGCTTGTGTCTCTGAAACTCATTTAACAAATGGACAAATTCAAAATCGCCGGATATAAGATCTACCGTGCAGATAGATAGGCTAGATTTGCATCTGGAGGTGTAGTTATCATCATAAATGTCAAACATTTAATACTACTAGCTTAGAGACTGTTGGAGCCAAACTCAAATTTAACAATGGTACTACGCTAACTGTAGTAGGTGTATATAAATAACCAAAGAAACAACTTCTCCATCATATTCAATATCAATGAACCCACACTTCTTATAGGAGACGTGAACTCTAAAAATACGATATGGGGATGTAGAACAACAAACCCACCTGGAAATAAACTTTTGATCTAGCATCTTCTCACGCTTCCTAAATAGAAGCCCCCTATGAACCTACGTATTACCCGTATAGAAACGACCACGAACCAGGCATACTGGACATAGTCGCCCATAAGAAGTTTAACAAACAATTATTTCAACAAGTGCCTACTGAACTGGATTCAGACCACTTACCCGTTATAATCTCGTTTATACGATCTCCAACAAAATACATTCCGGAGCCGAGATTAATAAATAGATCAGTAAATTGGGACAACTTTCGTACCACACTCCACCAACAGCTGAAATATCCCAACGATCTTCTAACCCCAAACCAAATAGATGAAACGATCACAATCATTTGAAACCAAGGCCATCACAACTACGTACAACGCAAAGTAAATATCGACCATTTTTCACCCAAACATATAGTGAACCTAATTAAACAAAAAATCACATTGCAAAGAGAGTGGCAGAGAACAAGGAATAATACAACCAAAAACATTGTGAATAATTTTCTCATCGTATTAAAAAGGAACTTCACGCCTACCGAATTGAGACATACCAAAAACACATTAGCAACCTCGAACCAAGCGACCCGGACTTGTGGAAGACAACCAAACGTATTGTGCGTCAACCAAATGAGATACCCCCAATCTCTTCAAGAACTCAAACATACTACTCAGTTATTTTTAATTACATATTTACTTTTGAACTTATTCGTTCACAACAAAAACTTATAATAATTTAATATTATGTCGAGTTGGTTTGGTATGTGTGAATCCTTGCGATATTGCAGGCTCACATTCCATTAATACAAGTAATTTGATTGTTATCTCATTAAATTTAGAATTTACATCTGTTATACAAAATTTACATCGATTGGGGCTTGTACTTCGATAGCGCATTTGGTTAGCGCGGTACTCTAGCAAAGTACAGGTCGTAGCTTCAAATCTTACTTGAGGTAAACTTTTTATTTATGTACTTAATAAAATTAATAATAATTTTTAATTACATATTTACTTTTGAACTTATTCGTTCATAACAAAAACTTATAATAATGCTACGCAGATGATGAAAAATGCGAAGCCTTTTTGCTGACTATGTGGTTTACTTCCGCAAATCACGTAGACCCAGTTTTCAAAAATATCTTAATAAATTATGTAGAAACACATCAACCAATTGCAGAAGCCAATTTCAAACCAACAGCGCCCAAAGAACGTGCTTATATAATCAAAACTCTCACGATAAATAAATCGCCTGGCACTTTTAATGCCTGCCTAAGAACTGGGTATTTTCCGAACGTTTGGAAACATGGAGTCATTCTAATGTTTCCTAAACCAGGCAAAGATAAGAAATTACCTGCTAACAACAATCTCGAAGCTCTTTGAGAAGGTCGTTTTTCTCCGACTTAACGAATAAATAACTAAAATGAATATTCTTCCCATCGAACGAGGATTTGAAAGCAAACAATACGTTACCACCTTTTGCTGCCAGCTTTTGACCATGTGTGGACAGAAGGCCTAAAATATAAAATAACACATCTTCAATTACTCGGGTATGTCAAGTTCTTATTGTTTTCGTTCCTCGAAAACCGCACTTTCGTCGTCAAAATACACACATTCTTATCGACTACCAGAACCATACACGCAGGGGTCCCTCAAGGGAGTATACTGAGTGCTATCCTATTTAATATCTACCTGTATGACATTCCCGTTCCCAACACAAACCCTGATATGTTCGCATATGACAGGGTTGTGATAATTAGAAATGAACATGTAGGACTATCTTTCGCTGAACTTCAAGTTGCTACCAACATCCTAAGCAGATGGTTCAAACAATGGAACCTACCAATTAATTATTCTAAGTGTGTCACGAAAATATTTTCCCTTCGAAAAATCAAAACCCATCTCTTATCACTATTAATGACCACCCGATCCAGTGGAACACTAAAGACGAGCCCGTAAAATATCTTGGTATCTACCTCGATACTCAGCTAAATTGGAAATATCGTATAATGAAAAAAATAAGTGAGGGTTCTTTACGGGTGTATGATATGGACTAACATCTCAAAAACCAATTTGAACGGAATCCAGGTCCTACAAAACAAAATTTTTCGCATGACAGTCAACGCTCCCTGGTTTATCACAAATCAGCAGCTCCACTACGAACTAGGCCTACTTACCATCGAGGAACACATCTCAAAGTTGAGCAAAAGCTTTCACAACAACCTTATCAACTGCAGTGGTGCCACCTCTTACAAACTAGGACCCAGCTACCCCAATACATATACGAAAGTGATAGCGGCGAGGAACAAGTGCCTAACAACATTTAAATAAATTTAGTGATCAATCTGATAAGTAAAAGTGACTGTTAACCCTAGGTTTTACTTCAAGTGGTTGCTAATTACCATTCCCCATTTCAGTATGTTAAGTATCACTTGTTAAAAAAACCTTGTATAACAATGTATATTGTTGAGCAGCTGCAAGTTGTATTTAAAAAAAACTTTTAATTTTAACTGCACATGTTAAATCCAATGCTGTGATGAATATCTTTCTTGGTAAAGCCTAGAAAAACGTTCATTAATCTTTTTTGAAGGTTTAGAAAAAGTTTTTATACCATGACCACTTAATACTTCTTCAATTTTATTTGTAACTTAGTTATTCAATTAAAAATAAATAGTAAGTAGTAAGAGAATTCTAAAACGGAATATATCAATATATTCTTTGAAGTAAACTTTAGTAAACAGTAAATAAAACGTCAAAACTGATCATAATATTACTCTCTTTTACATAAAAATTAGTCATTTCCTAAATCAAATGGTTGAATTTTTTATGTGGTGAGGTGTATTTCCTATATAAATAGTTTTGGTGGAAAGGGTTCAGAGCTACTGTGTTTTTGTTTCTTCAGTAATAAAATATATTTTAAGTTCTTTAGTTTTCGAAAGAAACTTCTTTATAGGATATGTTGATGGTTCCAATAATTGTTTAATCGTATAATCATTTGCATGTAAAATAACAGTTGCATTACATTGTCATTAGGTGTAACATCTTACAAGGCATGTCGTTGAAGAAAGAATAAATTACGCTTAGTAAATGACGTTTTGCATAATCACTTAACAGTTTCATATCTAACTTTATTTCCAGTGCCCAATGATCAAGATTAAATAGAACACTCAACATTAAAAAATAATATCCTCAAATGGTATTACTTGTGGTATTACAGTAAAATTTGAAACTTTACGCTTCAATACTGTCATCTGAAAAAACTTTATTAGACATGTTTTAACAGTTTCTCTATTATTTAAAGATGATTTAATAATTCATTGCCCCAATTAAAAAAAAGTATTTAATGTGTCACAACCAGATGATAAAGTATAAAAACGCAATGAAAAGCCTGTAGTGTTAGTTAAAGATATCTGAAAGGTAACTATGGAAACTAAATTTTATTTTATTAATGATTACGTAGACCTTCAATAAATTAAGCACTATAAAACCGCTTTCAAACTAGTAAACCAGAACACCGTTGAATATATCGCTCACAGTTTACTAGTACTTAACGCCAGTGGAATAATACATTATATGAACAGTATGATACAGCTATGGGAAACACTTTTAGTCCAGTGGTTGCTAACATAAATTTACATTATCTATACAAAGTGTACCTAAAAAACCTTTAGTTTGGTGTAGATGAGTTAACGGTACTTTCGTTATGACATAGAGTGTGTGAGTGTGTGGGTTTATGAGTGTGTGAATGTGTGAGTGTGCGAGTGTGTGAGTGTGTGTGTGTGAGTGTGTGTTTGTCTGAGTGTGTTGTGTGTGTGTGTGTGTGTGTGTGTGTGTGTGTGTGTGTGAGGTGTGAGTGTGTGAGTGTGTGGGTGTGTGTGTGTCACGTAAAAAATAGTGTAATTAAATCTTTAGTGGATCGAGCTAAAGAAATTTGTGATCCCGAATTTTTGAAAGATGAATTTAGTCATTTACTAATGGGTAATGTTTATTCCGTTAAAGAAATTAATAATGTAATTAACCCTGTTAGGTGTACACGCTTAATGTTGGTAGAGCATTTCTGCCTTGATTCTGATGATATGTTACTGTTGTCAAATCTACACAAAAAGCTGCTGTTAGATTCCGCATTGTACCTTGTTTTTGTAGAAAATTATACTTTTAAATCACAAAACGTAGTTTTGATACCCGACGTAAAGAATATATGAGATTTTGTAGATTGAACTAACCACACAAGTCTGCAGTAAACGATCATACCTTAAATTGAAATCATGACATTCAATTTAATACTATAGAAACGTTATCAAGGCAAATTACGTTAGTTTGCAGCGCGATGCTATTGTCTTGCTTACCTGCCAAGCTATATTTCCATTTTCAAGGCTAATAATTAATAATGTTGTAAACAGTAACAAGGAGAACAACAAACTTAACATTAAACGCTAACAACTATAATACAAACTAACATAATTGAAAATGAAAAACAGAAAAAAAAACAAAATGAGATCAAAGATAACTGGGGTAGTTTATAGTAATTACAAAAAAACACTTTTCTTTTCAAAATTATAACCTCAACTGTTTTACACGTTTTCGTCTACTTACAAACACTTACTTTTATAATTATGTGGTATAAATAACCCTTTTTAACAAATAAATAAAAAAAATATTTGTAAAATTCTTACCAAAAAAAAAAAAACATTATAACGTGAGGTTAAGTTAATCATTAACACATTGAATTAGTGGAGGCGGAGAGGTGAAATATCAAGAAACAAAAGGATATTTTCTCCGTTACAGTTTTCATCAAGGTGTTGTAACTCCAGGTTACTATATATTATTTATATCAAACTAAAAAACTTAGAGGAAGTAAATATACAAGTATTGGAATTGAAATATATTTAATTATCTATTACAACAACCGCATATAATTATTCATAACGACCCGATGATTCTTTGCATATTTAATGAAAAAGATGATCAAAAAGATATTCTGTATCTTTAAAACAAGATCAGATTTATTTCAATTTCCAAGTACAGGCCTTGAGAAGCAGCCATTTGTGTAGAATTATAAGCTCCTTGTATAATTTAAATCTTCGGTCTCCTCCATGCCCCAAACTGACTCATTGGTGCAATGTTAACTACATAATACCAACCCAAACATTACGAAATAAATTAATAACTCAAAACCTTCCCCATGCATTTATTTATTCAAAAATAATAGAGAAAGAGGGGACACTCTGAATCTCACTACGCTGAGGTACTAAAAGGATGTTTACATTGATTTGTAGAATAAAACATAATTTGGTAAAAAATAAAACGAACTAGTAGCAAAAAATAGAAATAAGTGTATTATTTAATAAATCTATTTTCTTGCTCCAAACATCCTTGTTTTACTAATGCGAGTAAATTTTTTTTACAGTAAATGTCACGTTAGCCCCTAGAATAAGGCGAAGCTTAAACAAATCAAATCTAAATATTTCGATAACAATAAAATTTTAAGAAAAGTAATATTTTTCCTGATTAATAAATTTAAAATTGTATGACACAACCCTTAAACAATTGAAAACCAGATAACTGGTTATAACAATTGGTCTAAGTTTGTTCGATACACTTCTGTGATCTTTTAGTAAAATTTCGAATTGCTCGAATTGGAAACTGAAGAAATAATATAAAGGTTAATAATTTTATGAACTAGAACTCGCAAATTTATTAATTAGGAAATTTAGGGTACGTTAATTTTTTTTGCTCGTATGAAATATGCGAACTAATTTTACCAAGCTAGTAGAATTGTGGTAACACGATCTGCTTAGCATTTGAGAGGTAGTGGGTTCGATTCCCGTTATCGTCTATCCTGTATGAGGTTTTTTCAGGGGGTTTTCCTTATGCTTATATAGCGGCATGGCCAATGCGTATACGCACACCATGTGCCGCTATTTAGGCGAATCCTGCGGTAGTATTTTCCCCCTTAGGAGAGTCCGGACCTCCGTTCATTCCGATCATCCTGACTTAATGTATGTATGTTGGGAATCCATGATTGTGACTAAAGGAGCTTGGAAAGCTTAAGCAGCCCGCCCTCCCACTTGGGGAAGGGAATGAAACCCGTGGCCTTTTCCTTTTTAATAATTTTAAAAATTCTCACATATAGTGTGTTGTTTAGAAGAGAATCACAGTTTTTAAGTCCGGATCCAGATTCAAATTTTGTATTTGTTCTCTATTAGATACAGTGTGTTAGTAAGTCATGAATAATTAACAAATTGAGCAAAATGGCTAAATCGCCCTGTATGTTAGTTATACAGAATCAGAAACTAATTAAATATATCAAATATGGTTGTTTGGAACCATCTGCGATCTGCAAATGGTTTGTGATGGAGAAAAATTAAATTGTAGGGTAGTTTGAATATGAAATCTCGAAAGTTAAATTATAGTGAACAATAGACTGATCGACGGATTATAAAAATAAAATATCTGGTGTGGAACAACACACCACCTTCCAACCTACAAAATGAAAATTAAAAGAAATGAAATAATTTTAATAACATTTTTTTAGAATAATTGTCTTTATACAGGGCGTGGCGCGAAGAGTTTTGATTAAAAGTAATGGCGGATACAGTTATGTTAACAATCTGAAATTTCGAAGCTGTATGTTTTGGATGACGCTGAGTTCAAATATAATATTGTCCTGAATGTGGCACTACCGGTTATACCGGAAGTAGACGTCAACTTTGTTATTTTAAATGGAACCTAATATTTTTTATTTTATTTTCGAATTCTACATAAAATTCTAGATAAAATTTGTGTACAATGTCCAATACCAAAAATGAAGTATTTTCGAGATATTTCTATTTCTTTTAAAATTTTGAAAAAATCCTAGTCCACATTGAATAGCGATATCTCCATTAATAACGAAGCTAGTGACGTGAAATTATAACCAATAAATAACAAGCGCTTGTCCGTTAACTCCATATATCCATCTCATTGATATTTCATACAGGGTGTTTTAAACTTAGCCGCCAACATGCACAATTTAAATCATTTATAAGATGCTTACTTTAAATAGAACTCCCTGTATTTTATTACATTTTCCGCTGTATTTTTTTAAGCCAATTCGTTTGGTATCAGTATTCCCTATACCTAAATCCAATCACTTTTGAGATATTTCATTGTCTTAGTTAAAACATAACAACACTTAATTATTTCAAGATTAGTAAAGGGTAGGCCATGGCTGTCAAAGATTTGATAGTTAGAACGTTAATTGTTTATGTTGTTTTGACAGTTTTCTTTACCAGTTTGTATTTCATAGTAAATAATGGCAAATGTAGGATTTACTAATGTTGATTTTTTAAATCTTATTATTATTTACGGTGAGTGTAATAGAATTGTTGAACGGACTTGCCGTGTTTTTGCAGAAAGATATCCAAATCGACCAAATGCAACTGGTGATGTTGTAAGAAGATTGCTTAAAAACTGCCGTCAGTTTGGTCAATTTAAGACAAAAATTAATAAAAATAAACCACTAGTGGACAGTGACATAAACGAAATTAATGTTTTGGGTTATTTTACGGCCTCTCCAAATGCCTCCATTAGAGATTGTGAGAGAGCTCTTATTTTGCGACGAGAACAATTCATCGCATTTAAAAAAAAACACAAATGGAAACCATTTTCATATCATTTGGTGCAACACTTACAATTAGGTGATCTTCCTCGAAGGGTAGAATTCTGTGAATGGTTTTTAATGAAGACCCAAAAGGATGAAAACTTCATACAAAAAGTTATATGGTGTGATGCAGCAAAGTTTAGCAAAAATGGGTTATTTAATCGACATAATTCCCATTTTTGGTCTAATGAAAATCCACATGTTAGTAGAGAACGTTATTTCCAAGATAGTTGAAGTTTTAATGTTTTTTGTGCAATAAAAGACGATAAAACTTTAGCATTAAAATTTTATGATGAAAATTTAAATGGTACAAGATATTGCCACATTTTAGAAGAAGCCATACGACCGGCGTTATATACTTTAAGAAATGGAGAGGCGGCTTCAGCTTGGTAGCAGCAAGATGGAGCACCTCCTCATAACTTTGGGCCTGTTGCTCAGCATCTTTACGACATGTTTGATGATAGATGGATTGCCAGTCAGGGTCCGTTTCGTTGTCCAGCTCGCTCTCCTGATTTGGCTCCTCTAGATTTTGGTATTTAGGGTTATATTAAAAATCAGGTATTTTCCAAACCTGTTACGACAAAGGAAGATATGATGTAGAGAGTCTTACTTGCTTTTAATTGTCTAACACCCGACCATATTTCCAGAATTACAAGACATAACTTAATGAAAAGGATTCATAAATGTTTAGAAGTAGATCGTGCTAATTTTGAACACTTATTATAAAACTTTATTTGTTTAATATTACATTTAGTTATTTTTGTTTGTAAGTTATCTAATTAAATTAATACAAAATACCTAGTCAACGTTTTTAATGATATCCACAATTAATAATCCTTTCAGGGTATTGGTTACTTTTCAGAATTAATAACTTATGAAAAAATAACAAAATATCACCTTAAATAATGGAAATCATGGTCTACTCTTTACTAATGTTGAAATAATTAAGTGTTGTTATATTTAAACTAAGATAATGAAATATCTCAAAAGTGGTTGGATTTAGGTATAGGGAATACTGATACCAAACGAATTGGCTTAAAAGAATACAGCGGAAAATGTAATAAAATACAGGGTGTTTTGTTTAAAGTAAGCAACTTATAAATGATTTAAATTGTGCATGTTGGCAGCTAAGTTTAAAACACCCTCTCAGCGTCATCCAAAACCAACAGCTTCGTAATTTCAGATTTTTAACATACTGTATCCACCATTACTTTTAATCAAAACTCTTCGCGCCACACCCTGTATACTTTTATAATAAGCTCATCACGTAAATATGCAATATTTTAAAAGCAAAAACAATAATCTATGTCACACAGGTGTTTAAAAAAGACGTAAAAACAAAAACAGTAATCTGTGCAGAATGACGTTTAAAACTTCATTCTAGATAGGCATAAATAATACTTGTCAACTTAAAAAGCCACCCGCTTCTATAAAATATCAATGATACATTTTAACCATTTTTATTCATATTTAATTTTTTTTAAACTTACCTTGCATTATATTAAGAAACTTTATAAAGAAAAGTTATGTAAAATTAAATTTTCTTTAAAAAATATGTCTGAAAAAATTTGGACTAACATTTAAATTGTACCTTAGGAATTTTTTTACAGCTAAATTACGCGTCGTAAAAAATTGCATAGAACCTAATTAATTGATATGTTTAAGGTCTACGTCTGGGTATTTTTATATCTTTTAAATATGCAGCTGTTTTAGAAATATTTGATTTTAAAAACAATAACGGGCTCTAATAAATCCCCCTCTCCGCCACTGGATTTCTCCCAAAATCTAATCAGCTCTAAGCCAAATGAAAACAAGCTACAAACTAGCTAGTTATACTGTACGATCAACAAAGAAAGGGGAATCGCTCCTATGAACACGTCGTTAGTAACCATTTGCCGCAACATACGTGATAGTGCGCCCATACTAATCATAACCTCAAAATTGACATTTGACGTTTAATATTTACGAGTACCCAAATTATTCGAAATTACACAAATTGAAACATGATTTAATTTATTTTACAAATTGTTACTAACAATTAACAGTTATGGGTAACACTACAATTATGTTATGTTTAGTATTGGTGTACTATCATGTATTGCAGCGAATGGTTGCTAACGACGTTTCCACCCCCTTTCTTTGTTGATCGCATGATATGACAAAGTTATAGTCAGCCGTTTTAAGTTGGCAAGCGGCGGCGTAACTCAAAGTTCAGTTCGGCCGGTAGCCTCGCGATACCAAACCGGAGGCCGGTTTAAAGTTTAGTAAATACACTTTTGTCTGTATGCAGTGTATTTCACAGTACGTGACACGCACTACGGTGAACGTCTCCAAAAAAAGTCTCCATAAATGTATGTCCAAAAGTGTTTTGTTTCCGAAGCACAAGATGTTGAAAATGTAAAAGAATATTGATTTTCTTCTCCGATTACATTGAGATAATTAAACTAAATTTGATCCATAATGCATTCTGACTAATTGCGATATTCTGCAAAATTATGGAGCATCGCACGTTACCAGTGGCGGAGTTAGAGGTCTTTAGTATCATTTAATTAAGTAACAAATTAATGCAGCCCAGTACATTTTTTTTACCCCCTTACTAGTTGACATATTCTGTAAACTTATAAAGCATTACAAGTCACCAGTGGCGCGATTAGGGGGATTTCAGTATCATTTAATATAGTTAAAAAATTAGTACAGCCCTGCTCATTTTTGTTTTAAATTTCATACATTTAGTAGGGAGATAAATAATTATTAGTTTTTTTGAAATTCTTCGAAAATAACCACAAAGGGATTAACCTATCTAATTAGTTAGGTCGTTTGGGAAACATATTTAAAAATAAGATTTATGAATTTCTTAACGTAAAATCGTTAGTAAGTGCATTACTGCCATATCTTTAGTTTGTATCGTGTTATAACCGTTTTTATTTCCGAAATGGGTCAACTTCAAATCGTTAATACCACCAAAGGGAAGCCATTTTTGAGGACTGTCAGTATCGACAACGTAGAATAAACAAAGAAGAGGTTGTGACATGGTTGTGCGTCAAGGAAAAAAGTGAAAAATGCCGAGGGACATTAAAAACAAAAAATTCCCAAGTTCTGTCAGTATCTGAGCACAAATGTAAACCAAATTTTGCACAAGTGGAAAAGAAAATTCAAAAATAAAATGCCAAAAAGCGAGCGCGAGAAACTGATCAGGACATTCCTAACATTTACCATGAAGAAATGAGGGCACTTTTTGATCGTGGAATTGACTTTGTCTGCAATATTCCAATGCTGTCTTCAGTAAAGAGCAGTTTATATCGACACAGACAAGAAGAAAATGGACTGTCGAAATAGTCAAAATGTGCAGCGGATGTCGAAATACCTGAAAGGCCTCTTCTTTTGAACGATGGATTTTCCTTCCTGCTCGCTGATGATGGCCATGAAGGCTAAATTTTAATATTTTTGTCATCAATTGGGAAGGAGATTATGTCAAACCAGCAAGCATTCTTTATGGACGGCAGAAACAAAAAACGTTAAAAAAAGCCTAACTTCTGTAGCTTACGTCGTTAAGTTAGAGTAACCGACTGTAAGTCTCTGCATTTTGTAAATATTCCGTAAATACCATTTTTCTTGTAAATTCTTAAAAAACAAAAATAAACAAAAAAAAGACTTTTAAACACGCCAGCAAATCGCTGCCAGTCCTAAGCTTAGAAAAAGTGCGAAGGAAAGTTTTAAATAAAGTACAATAAAGTTGAGTATAACCAAAGAGTATATAATTATATACTCTTTGGTATAACTATATATGTACGCAAGTAGGACTATGTGTCGTAATACTTTTACCTGACTCAAGGGATGACCTAACCCGTGTACGCAAGTAGCACACATTCGATTTTCGGCATCATTTTAGAGCAAATAATAAAAATGCTATGGAAAATGGAAATAAATTACGACTCAGTTCGTTAATTTGACATTTAGGCTTACATTACAAACTTGTTTGTAAAACATTTATAAATATTTATTGGCCATAGCCGGAGACAAGGAGGAATATTAAGAGTTGGTCCTCTTTAAATTTTCATTTAGTAACGAGTGTTTGTTATGAATAGTTAATAAAATTAAAAATATTAGGTTCCATTTAAAATAACAAAGTTGACGTCTACGTCCGGTATAACCGGACGTGCCACATTCAGGACAATATTATATTTGAACTCAGCATCATCCAAAACCTACAGCTTCGTAATTTCAAATTTTTAACATAACTGTATCCGCCATTACTTTTAATCAAAACTCTTCGCGCCACACCCTGTATACTTTTATAATAAGCTCATCACGTAAATATGCAACATTTTAAAAGCAAAATCTGTCACACAGATGTTTAAAACAGACAGAGATTAGTAGACATCTAGATGCTAACTTAAAAATTAAAGAAATGAAATAATTTTAATTATAATTCATTTTATCATATCTATGCAACCTCTTTCATACGTTCATAACGAAAAACAGGCAACATTGTAAAAACAAAAACAGTAATCTATGCAGAATGACGTTTAAAACTTCATTCCAGATAGGCATAAATAATACGTGTTAACTTAAAAAAAACATTCCAAAGCCACCCGCTTCTATAAAATAGCAATGATACATTTTAACCATTTTTATTCATATTTAATTTTTTTTAAACTTACCTTGCATTATATTAAGAAATTTTATAAAGAAAAGTTATGTAAAATTAAATTTTCTTTAAAAAATATGTCTGAAAAAATTTGGACTAACATTTAAATTGTACCTTGGGAATTTTTTTACAACTAAATTACGCGTCGTAGAAAAATTGCGTAGAACATAATTAATTGATATGTTTAAGGTCTACATCTGGGTATTTTTATATCTTTTAAATATGCAGCTGTTTTAGAAATATTTGATTTTAAAACCAATAAAGGACCCTAATAAACCCCGCCTCACTGCCGCAAGATTTCTCCCAAAATCTAATCAACTCTAAGCCAAATGAAAACAAGGTTAAATGCAAAATTTTAAGTACGTAGCTATTTTCGTTCTGGAGTTATCGTGGATACCAACATACGTCCATGCACACGCACACATCCACACACTACATGTCCAGACATCATGGCCAATCTTAACGACACTTGGCCAAAAGTTGTAAAATGAGTTAATAAGTCGATTTACCGATAGTGAAAAAAAGTCGATTGCATAATCTTCTATACCTACATACGTATATGTAGGTTGGAAGGTAAAAATAATCTTCCACTGTAGAAATATTTTAGTAAAAACTTTATAAATAATTGGATTCATGACGCATATAAAAATTTCTAAAGACTAAGACTATTTGTTCCTAATGCGTCAGGTCTTAGAAGAAACTAAGTATATATACGACCCCGCTTCGCGTGGAGCAAAACGTCTCCTCACTAGTTATACATTGTATTTATAACCAGCTAGTTATACTGTACGATCAACAAAGAAAGGGGGATCGCTCCTATGAACACGTCGTTAGTAACCATTTGCCGCAACATACGTGATAGTGCGCCCATACTAATCATAACGTCAAAATTGATATTTGACGTTTAATATTTACGAGTACCCAAATTATTCGAAATTACACAAATTGAAACATGATTTAATTTATTTTACAAATTGTTACTAACAATTAACAGTTATGGGTAACACTACAGTTATGTTATTATGTGTATTGGTGTATTGCAGCGAATGGTTGCAAACGACATGTTTCATAGGCGCGGCACCCCCTTTCTTTGTTGGTCGCATGATATTATGACAGAGTTATAGTCAGCCGTTTTAAGTTGGCAAGCGGCGGCGTAACCCTAAGTTCAGGCCAAACTGGAGGCCGGTTCAAAGTTTAGTAAATACACTTTTGTCTGTATACAGTGTGTTTCACGGTACGTGACACGCACTACGGTGAACGTCTTTAAAAAAAGTCTCCATAAATATATGTCCAAAAGTGTTTTGTTTCCGAAGCACAGGACGTTGAAAATGTAAAAAAATATTGATTTTCTTTTCCGATTAATTAAGATAATTAAACTAAATTTGCTCCATAATGCATTCTGACTAATTGCGATATTCTGCAAAATTATGGATCATCGCACGTTAACAGTGGCGGAATTAGAGGTCTTTAGTATCATATATTAATTAAAGTAACATTTTTACCTATTAATTGACAGACTCAAGTACATGTTATTTTATCCTTTATAGTTAAATGACACCTATTCTTGTTTAAATTCTTTATAGAAAAATGTTCAATTTAAAACAAAAGGTCAAACCATGTGGCGCTGAATTTAAAAGATTTATCTAAGTAATCTATATTAATATTTTAGTTATAAACTTATTTGAAGTACTAAGTACCCCAAGAATGTATTTGTGTTTATAAATTTCAAATACATGTTAGTAAGGAAAAAGTAAAGAGATTAAATACAATATTAGTTTTGTTTGAGAAAAACCAAATTTTCAAAGGAAAAGAAAATTCAAAAAACCAAAAGGAGAATGTCAGACTTACATTACATAAGAATTAGGCTTTTGATCGTGGAATACGTTATTTAATAAATTCCAATGTTTCAGTAAAGAATTTACTATCGAACAGAAAAAGAAAATGGACTGTGAAATAGTAAAATGTGCATTATGCAAATATAAAGGCCTTTGTTTTATGTGGATTATAACCTTCTTTTTCCTGAAATGGTCAAAACTAAATGTTAATATTTGCACCAATGAAGAGTTAGAAACCAGAAGCATTTTTGATGATGCAGTTAATGCTCAAACAGTTATTTAACAAAGAGAGTTGTGACATGTTGAGCAGTCAAGAAAAAGTGAAATCATCGAGTTTAGCATTAAAACAAAAATCTCTCCTAAGATTTTCATAATCAAAATATCAAATGAAACCAAATTTTGACTGTAGATTGCGAAAAGAAAGATTCATATAAGAATGTTTTAATGCCAATAAAGTTGTATTCGCAAAATCAATGATCAGGGAAATACATTCCCAGTTATACCGACGAGAAACTGCGGTTACTATATTGTACGTGGAATGCTATTGAATATTCCAATGGTCTTGATAAGGTAGTTTAATATCAGAATCACGTAAAGAACATTCAAATTGTACATATTCGAATAGTACAAAAATGTTCATTACGCCAGATATGTGAACTGCAAAAGCTCTCTAAAATAATTTAGAACATGGTTAATATTGTCAAAAACTTCCTGCTTACGCTGATTAAATACTAAAGAAGAAGCTAGAATTTAATATATTTTGTTTATAAACAAAAATTTAATTTGGAGAAGAGATAGAAAACACAGTCAAGTTGGCATTCAGTTAATAAAATTACGGCGTATACAGAAACAAAAAACGTTAAAAAAGCCTAACTTGTAGCTTACGTCGTTAAGTTAGAGTAACCGACTGTAAGTCTCTGCATTTTGTAAATATTCCGTAAATACCACTTTTCTTGTAAATTCTTAAAAAAAAATAAAAAATAAAAATAAACAAAAAAAGAATTTTAAACACGCCAGCAAATCGCTGCCAGTCCTAAGCTTAGAAAAAGTGTGAAGGAAAGTTTTAAATAAAGTACAATAAAGTTAAGTATAACTATATATGTACGCAAGTAGGACTATGTGTCGTAATACTTTTACCTGACTCAAGGGATGACCTAACCCGTGTATGCAAGTAACACACATTCGATTTTCGGCACATCTAATCATTTTAGAGCAAATAATAAAAATGCTATGGAAAATGGAAATAAATTACGACTCTGTTCGTTAATTTGACATTTAGGCTTACATTACAAACTTGTTTGTAAAACATTTATAAATATGTATTGGCCATAGCCGGAGACAAGGAGGAATATTAAGAGTTGATCCTCTTTAAATTTTCATTTAGTAACGAGTGTTTGTTATGAATAGTTAATCATGAATATGAGTATTACTCTACCAAAATAATATTTATTTAAATTGACAATTAAATCGTTAATTTGTCACGTGGTGAAAGTAATTTAAATTATTATTGTCCTGGTTATGTGCATATGGTGTATGTGCACAATTTTATTTCTTCGACCTTTTTGCGAACGAATTAATAATACAGGAAATATATACGTGTAGGTAAATTAACTTAATAGCTAGCCACTACCGGGAAATTACTGATCTGAATTTCAATTTAGCAATATCTGCGTAGATGTATTGCCTAAGATTTAATACTTTGTTTTCAACCAGTAAATTACGTGAATTATCTCCCGTCCGTGATAGAGGTGCTGAAAAAGTAGGTGCAAACCGAATAACCATACACTGCTATTAGAATCGACAATATAATGTATTTTGGACTTGATAAAAACATTCAGCATTCTTATATTTATTTTTGATTACATTTTTGGTAATTTCAGATTAACTTAATTACTATAATCTAGTTGTAGCCAAACAGTAAATCACATTTATCAAATTTTAATTAAATGAATTTTTAACTTAACAGAAAATTACTGTCCCCATTTGCGAATAGCAATCATAGTCTAGTGAAGCAATCATCAAACAATTTATATCTTATCACTTTTGACACAAATTTTACACAGGCAAATATTATCAATTTTATGTTTCAAAACTAGGACCCATTATTCTAAAGTATTAACAAATGTTTTTCTCATTTTAATTTACGAAAATTTACATGTGTTTGTTTTGATTTAAAGGTATTATATCTTTTTAATGCAGGTGTTAGACATACTTAATTTTACCTGTCAAATTTGTGGTTTTAGAAACACGAAATCCGAAAGCATGTACAGGGTGGTCCAAATTGGACACTTTCTTATGGAAACACCCTTTATTTTAAGAGATAGAAATAAATGCACCTAGGTGTCTGGAGCTCAAATTTAATGAGAAAATCACTGGTGAAAACAGAATTCAGCTATTTTTAATTGTTTGGCAATTATTGATGATTCTCGTACAATGTGGTGGTGCCCCGTCGTGTTGGAAATATACTATGTCTTCGATAAACGGGGTCCACTTGGTCCTGTAAAATTTGTAAATATCGCTGAGAATTCAGCACTCTATAATATATATATATATATATATATATATATATATATATATATATATATATATATATATATATATATAGGGTGTCCCAATAGTGCGTATTCGGTCGATAGCTCCTTAACCATTAAACTTAGAAGATAAGTTTAAATATGAAAGTTATCTATTTTTATAAGCTGCATAATCTAAAAATAGTTTGGTTTCTACAGGGGTAATATAAAAGTGATATAATATAGAACTTTTGATTTTTAAATACAACACCCTATATATTATTTTATTTTTCGATTCTCCTTATAATTTTACATCTTTTTTATAAAAATTACTTATAAGCTAAATCTTACAGTTTTTGAGATATTTGCAAAGTTAACTAAAAACTGACATTTTTATGTTGTAATTCAAGTAGGCGTATCTCAGTTATTTTTAAAGATAAAAAAATAATCTTTGGTATAGAATTTATTCATACATGAGCTTACTTTAATCTATTGTCAAAATTGGATTTCAATATACACGGTGATCACAAAAATTAATTCAATAACATAAATTTGCAAATGCTATATCTTCATTTTTTTAAATAGCATACCCTACATTTCTTAACGCCTTGTCTTCGTATATTAGTCGGCTTTAATTTTTATTAAATATGTTCTATACCTATCTCTAATAGTTTCGAACATATTTAAGTTTGTTCAATTTTTTTGGTTGACAACACTGATGAAGAGTAACATTAGTCGGTCAAAGCAAGCTGTGGATACATAAGAAACTAAAAAATATTAACTGAAATACATAAATTGTAATTATAATAAATATTGCATGAAACCGCCATTTTTAAGAGATATTTGAGTTGTTTTAAACGATTCATCGTAAAATTAAACAATTTAATCAAAAGAGCGTAAAACAAAAGATGAACGAAAACAAATGAAGAAATCAAACTTGTCAAACAGTGCTAATATTTGTGTAGTGTTGTATACTTACTTCCTAAATTACAAAATGAATTTTTCGAAAGAAGAACTTGTCCTTGGTGAAAGCGATAAAAATTGTCTTTTAGCTCATCGAAATTATAAGCAGAAATTTCCAAATGCACGACACCCGCAAGTTTCAACATTTGCAAGATTGAAAGAGCGTTTCGAGCAAACAAGCAGCATTCATTACGAAGACAATTTAGAACGAGGAAGAACCGCAATTAACGAAGGTAATGAACATTTAGTTCTTCAATCCGTGATTGAAAATCCTCACGTTTCTTGCCGACAATTGGAATTAGAAGTTGGAGTTTCAAAAACATCAGTTAATAGAATTATAAAAAAATATAAATATCATCCATACCATGTCCAACTTGCACAAGAATTAGACGAGGATGACTTCGTTGATAGATTAAACTTTTGCAATTGGGCCATAAATAAAAATTTAGAAAAACCCAACTATTTTAGCACGATCTTTTTTACTGATGAAGCTACTTTCCACAAAAATGGATACGTTAATAGACATAATTTCCGTTATTACGATACTGAGAATCCCAGATTTATAATTCCTGTTGATGATCAACACCGCTGGTCACTTAATGTTTAGGCCGGAATTATTGGGGAAAGAGTTATAGGACCATATTCTTTTGAAAACACGGTCAATGGAGATTCATTTTTAAACTTATTGCGCAACGAATTTGAAACTTTTATTGAAGATTTACCTTTACAAAACCTTAGAGAAATTTGGCTGCAATTAGATGGCGCTCCTCCGCATTTTAGCAGAAACGTTAGTAATTATTTAAATATCCAGTTTCAAAACAAATGGATTGGAAGAGAAGGGCCGATCTCCTGGCCTGCAAGATCACCTGACTTGACATAGCTGGACTTTTTTCTTTGGGGTTGGATTAAAGAAAAAGTCTATCAAACTCCTCCAACGACTGTAGATGATATGAAGCCAAGAATTAGAGACGTCATTCAAAATATAAATGTTTCCGAAAAGTAAATTTGTCGTTTATTCAAAGACCTCATGTTTGCCAGCAACAAAATGGTGGTCACATTGAACATTTATTATAATTTTAAGTGTTTGTATTTCAGTTAATATGTTTTTTAGTTTCTTATGCATTCATAGCTTGCTTTGACCGACTAATTTTACTCTTCTTCAGTGTTACCAACGAAAAAAATTGAACAAACTTAAATATCTCCGAAACTATTAGAGATAGGTATAGAACATATTTAATAGAAATTAAAGCCGATTAATAGACGAAGACAAGGCATTAAAAAAATATAGGATGTGCCATTTATGTTATTGAATTAATTTTTGTAATCACCATGTATATTGAAATCCAATTTTGACAATAGATTAAAGTAAGTTCATGTATGAATAAATTCTATACCACAGATTATTTTTTTATCTTTAAAAATAACTGAGATACGCCTACTTGAATTACTACATAAAATGTCAGTTTTAGTTAACTTTGCAAATATCTCAAAACTGTAAGATTTAGCTTTGTAATTCTTATAAAAGATTTAAAATTATAAGGAGAATCCAAAATAAAATAATATATAGGGTGTTCTATATTATACCGCTTTTATATTACCCCTGTATAAACCAAACTATTTTTAGATTATGCAGCTTATAAAAATAGACAACCTTCGTATTTAAACTTATGTCCTAAGTCTAATGGCTAAGGAGCTATCGACCGAATACGCACTATTGGGACACTGTGTGTGTGTGTGTGTGTGTGTGTGTGTGTGTGTATATATGTATATATATATATATATATATATATATATATATATATATATATATATATATATAAATATTGTCCTTGGTAAATACCCACTCACACTTTAAAACTAAACCTTCCTTCATTCCTTTCTTCCACAGTAACAGGGGATTTTAACAATTTTCTCGCAGTACTGATGGAGGCCTCGTCCGTCCAAATACAATTTAAGGCAAAAAAAATTAAATTGACTTTTTTTCTGACATTACTTTATCCATTAATATTAAACGTTTTAAAATAATCAAATTTAACGAGAAAATCACCGGTGCAAACAGAATTTAGCTATCTCTAATTGTTTGGCATTTAGATAATTGTTGATGATCCTTGCACAATGCGGTGGTGCCCCGTCGTGTTGGAAAAATACTATGTTTTCGATAAACGGGTCCACTTGTTCCTGTAAATTTCGCTGAGAATTCAGCACTCCGTCATATATATAAGTAATATTAAAGGGTTTAAAACAATTACAATACAAAATTACAGAGAATATTGTATCGGAGGAAAGCCATCAGTTCTTATTTAATAAAAGTAATTGATGTATCAAGACGTTTGTCAAAACTTTGTTTATTAATTAACGTGACATCACTTTATGCATTTTTTTGAAATTATGAATAACCATAAATGAAATGTCTAGGATAATAAAAAAGGTATTATGCTACTAATTTAACTGTATTAATGGCGACATTTATGCATTTCAATGACGGTTACGGAACAAAATTATTTTTAAGTCCTTATGTTTTAATATCAGTATTTTTAGCGGCAATAGTCTATTAAAAACAAATTGACTAATAAATGTTCAAAAGCAAATATTATTTTATGCTTTTCTTTGCACAAAAACTTTCTTAAAATGTCAAAAATGTTAGTTGCCTTTAAGAACCGTAATCTTGACGGTGGCTTTTTCTAGAATTTCTGAGCAACTGTTATGCAACATTTTTGATTATTCTGAATGCACTTAAGCACTTAAGATATTACTACAGAAAATTAGCTATTAGGGTTTGCAATCACTAAATGTTTTAGTATGTGTGTTTGCCATTTACATATTATTAATTAACCCTCAAGCTTTTAAAGAAATTTTAGATAAGCGTTTGTATTAATTGGCCGTGATATCATTCAACCATTAGGAATGTACATACACTATGTGTCCTAATTTGGAAACGTTTTCACAATATTTTTATTAGTTTCTGATGAGGTCCTAAATTAAAAATGAAACGACAAAAATAAAATAAAACATTAATCAGTATTCCATATCAAAATAAACATAAGTCTGATATCCCCAGTAACCTGTATTTTTTCAATTGAAAACGATTTACGGTAGTTTTCTACATAATTGCATTACTAATAATAATATAATATTGATTTCAAACAGTTGTTAACACTTTTTAGTAAGGACGATTTCTGCAATTGCTATGGAAACTTTAAAGCTTGTAAAATTTGCTTTTGAATACATGAGCTGTTTTCAAAACGATAAGTATTTTTAATTACGTACCTGAAACCTTTGATTTTTATATTTCAACCATGTGTTTACAAAAAAATAGTATATTTGTAGAAGCAAGCACGCTCGACGAGTTTAAAAGTACGCCACTTCGGCGGTAGTGCCTTAAAGGCACTTCTACGACCGTGCCATAGAGGCTATTTTTTATTACAATTGCATCATTATTCGAGAAATAGAACTGAAATCCATATTTCAAATCAGCATCTTAATATTAAATTTGTATCATTTCGAAAAGTAGCCTATGTAGTAACAAATTTAACAATTTTTTTTAGGATAATTATGCAACCTCTTTTATAATAAGTTAATTACGAAAATATGCAATACTGTAAAAACAAAAACAACAATCTATGTCAAACAGACGTTTAAAACTTGATGTCTGGCAGAGGTTAATAGATGCTAACTTAAATATCTGATGGTGAACACCACACGACCTTCCAACCTACAAAATGGAGATTAAAAGAAATGAAATAATTTTAATAACATTTTTTTAGGATAATATGTAACCTCCTTTACAATTGTAAACAGACGTTTAAAATTTCATGGCAGGTAGAGGTTAATAGACATGCTAACTTAAATTAAAAGAAATGAAATAATTTCAATTTCAATATTTTTAGGATAACTATACAACCTCTTTTTTATACGTTCATAACGAATACAGGCAACATTGTAAAATCAAAAATAATAATCTATGGCAGAATGACGTTTAAAACTTCATGTCAGATAGATAGATGAATAGACATAAATGCACTTACAAAGTCGTCCGCTTCTATAAAAAATATCGATAATACAGCTTCAGCATTTTCAATCATATTTATATAATTTTTACATTTATTTCGTCTTACATTAAAAAACTTTATAACGAAAGTTTATGTAAAATTAAATTTCCTTTAAAAATACGTCTACACTTCCAATTGTTATTCAGATAATAAAAAATTCCAACTTTTTTGCCGCTAAATTATGAGTGATATCAAAAAATTGCATAGAACATAATTAATCGATACGTTTAAGCTCTATATCTAGGTATTTTTATATCTTTGAACTATGCAGTCCTGTTATAGCTAATTTTTAAATGGAAAAATTTGAAACATTAGCGTTACAAAATATACCTAAAAAACCTTCAGTTTGGTATAGATATGTAGATGACACATTTGTTATTTGGAGACATGGAGAAGAGGCACTGCATGAGTTTTTGGTTTTTATAAATGGTATACATCCTAGTATTCAGTTTACCATGGAAAAAGAAACTAATGGAAGTTTACCATTTATTGACATATTAATATCTAAAAATAATAATTCACTATATTTTAAGGTTTACAGAAAGCCGACACACACTGATAGATACCTTCATAAATTATCTAAGCACCATCCACGTCAAAAAATTGGTGTAATTAAATCTTTAGTAGATCGATATAAATATTTAACAAAATCCTTACAAGATAATGGATATTCACTTACAGATATTAATAATGTTATCACACCTTCTAGACGTAGTCTTAAAGAAAAACCAGTTCTTGGTACTGCTTTTCTTCCTTTTATAGCTAATGTTACACAGAATTGAAAAATCCTAATTAAATATGGCATTAGGACTATTTTTAAACCTACAAGAAAAATGAAAGAACATTTAAAATCACCTAAAGATGTTGCAAACCCATTATCATCTTCCGGAGTATATAAGTTATCTTGTTCATGTGGAAAAGTATACATTGGAACCACAAAACGTAGCTTTGATACAAGACGTAAACAACATATGAGATTTTGTAGATTAGGTCAACCAGAGTAGTCTGCTGTGGCTGACCATGCCTTAAATAATTTAAATCATGACATTCAATTTGACAATATGGAAATATTGTCAAGACAAACTCATTATTACGTTCGTTTACAACGTGAAGCTATTGAGATACATAAACACCATAATAATTTTAACAGACAAGAAGAAAATCTCCGTTTGAATAGGTTTTGGCATCTTATAATTAAAAAAAGGCATAATGATGTCTTGATTTTGATTTTAATTTTGACTTTTCGTATGTCTAGGTTTTTTGCTGTGTTTTTTCCTAGACCTTGAAGCAAATGCTTTACCAATTATATGTTAAATTACCACAGCACTATAATTTAACATAAGTAGTTGAAATTAAGATTATAATTAAAAATTACAAAAAACGTTCTGCATTATGCTTTTCATTGTTAATAACACTTGCAATTATTGATAAAGATATCTCTTCGTTAGATTTAACTGGATTATTTTATTTGATGTCATGTTTATATTTGTGAATGCTTCTATCATTTTCAAATTGAAGTTTTTCATAATTTTACACTTACATCATAAATTAAATTTTGCTAAATGTATTTTTTGGCTGACATTTTTCATTGTTAGCCTTGATCGTTAGAGTATGTTCTGATTTGTCATCTTTAAGACAGTTTAACAATATTTAATTTTAATGACCTGGTTATTCTTTACTACAATTTAATTCTATGGTTGGCTTTATACGTTTCTCAAACTGTTATATTAATAGTTGGCTGATGTTTGTTTTAATTTTTCAACATTGACAAAATTGTTTTCAACATCTTTAACAATTTTAATAGATATTACTACTGACGAAGATAACTGCAAGTGTTATCGAAACGTTTAGATTATATAATTTAAAATACACCATTAAAAAACCCAAAAAAAGATAAGTATTTTATTATGTGTGATAATGGTGAAAGTTTACATTTTCATAATTATTGACTCATGTTTGTCATATTATACCATATGATTGTATGTGATAACGTAGTGGTAAACATTCCTGGCGAGGATAATATATACATGTTAACTTAACAAAAAACCCCAAAGCCGCCCGCTTCTATCAATAATTAATTGTTAGATTTACCGTTGCGCTATGTTAAGAAGCTTTATAAAGAAAAGTAATGAAGTAATGTAACATTAATTTTTTAAGATAAGTCTAAACTTTTTCTTGTAAAATTAATCGTTATTCAGATATTGAAAAAATTGAAGTAACACTAAATTCTATTTTGAGAATTTTTTTGCCGCTAAATTACGCGTCAAATCAAAAAATTGCATAGAACATAATTAATCGATATGTCTATATCTAGGTATTTTTATATCTTTGAAATATAATGCTGTTTTAGAAATATTTGATAAAAACCAAAAAACGGACCCTAATAAACCCCCCTCTCGGTCGCTGGATTTATCCCAAAATCTAATCAGTTCCAAGCGAAATGAAAACCTGCTTAAATACAAAATTTTGAGTACGTAGGTGTTTTCATTCTGGAGATATCGTGGACACTAGCATACATCCACTCAGACACACACACATCCAGACATCATGGCCGATTTTGGCCAAACTTGGCTAAAAGTTGTAAAATGAGTAAATGAGCTAATAAGTCGATTTAGCGATAGTGAAAAAAGGTCGATTGCATAACCTTCTGTACCTACATATGTATTATGTATATGTAGGTTGGAAGGTAAAAATGATACTGTTTGTTATATCTCACTAATTACATGTGTAAATTACAAATACAAATTTCTTTAAAATTGATGACGCCATTGTTTCTATAGCAACTTTAGTGTTTTTAATGTTGAGATTTCACACGCTTTTTAATTTTTTAAACAGGTATTATGATGCAAGCGTAATGAAAAACAATTTTGAATAAACAAAGAAACTGAAAATAGATTTTTAAAAAGCTGTTTTTTTTTTGCAAACGATGAATAATAGCCCAATCAGAATCGAGAGCACTGCTAAAATTAATAGCAAAAAAACCCCAAACAGTTATGTTGGTTAATTTAATATTATACTATACTGTTATAAATTTACAAAACATTAAAATGGCACAACATTTATCAGGCTCCCCTTTAATAAAATAAAGTTTGAGTTACATCATGAAAATGAGTGTTTCTAGGAAAAAGCTAATAATTGTTCGCAAAAACCTCCGTAACGAGCGTTTTAATTACGTTATTAACCATTATTTTACAAAATGAGGAACACCCTGTTTAAAGTTTAATATTTTCATTATTTTAAACGAAAACCGAAGTGTTTTTTCTAAGACGATGTAATTCGGATTATTTGCGGTGTTTCACAAATATATTTTCTTTCTTTTACAGCTAATATAATATTATATTTTAGAAAACTAACATTTTGTTTTTTTATGGATACCATTTAAAACAAATGAAGTTTTTTGAAATTTCACACAAATTACGGGTATGTCAAAAAAACTTAAAGAAATTATAATTTTCTATTGTAAACATAGCCTGCAGTAAAAGTTACACGTAATTATGTTTTGGTCAATCAATTTTCTCAATTCTATCTAGACGCTACACATTTTTCGAAAATTTCCAGAATTAAAAAAAAATTTTTACTTGAAATATGTTAACGAAAAAATTAGCTACTCTTAAAATTATTCGGATATTTAAGTGTTATGCTTTGGATTGCACTTCCTAAAAAGAATTAAGAGCCTATTCTGCACATGTAAAGTTGTGCTACAACCGACGGTGCTTGATGTTTTAAAAAATAAGGTTGAAAAAATAAGCTAAAGCTAAATAATTTTTTACAAATTTAAACCAATTGAGGCTCTTTTGAAATTATGAACTAAAGATTACAAACCAATTAGAATTAAATACATAATTATGTACCAATTCCTTTTTATCAACTTGGGTAAAACAATTAATTGAAAATAAGATTGTAAATTAACCATTCAAATTACATTATCTTTGTTTTTTAAATATATTGTCCGTTGATTGAAAACATCGAGCATTTTAAGTTCCACTTAAAAATGCTAACTCAACCCTGTTACGAAATTCGTTACTTATTAACGTTAACTTTATAAAGAGAAATAATAATCAACTAAAAAAGACTTTTTTTTGATTTTTGAAAACTTTTAAGAACTACTTTGAGCGATAGCAATTGTATTCGCTAAAAATAATTAACTAAAAAATTTCAGGCAAGTTTTTATATTGTTCACAATTCACAATATTGTGATTTTTTCATTAAATATTTCTTTTGCAGAAAAACTACTAATTAAAAATGCGTTACTATTGAAATATTTTAAATTGAATTTGCGCCTTGGGTTTATGTGTAAAATTTGTTTAAAAAACAAAATTTCACGGTATTTTTATATTCACATTAAACTATAATAGTTTGTCACTTTTTCTTTAATTTGATGTATTTCCAAGTTCTATTCCAATTAGGATTTCACACAGTATATTATCGCGATTTTTCAATTAACGAACGGATTTTTTACACATTTTTTTTATTCCGTAGTTTAGATAAAGACAATTAACGCACCGGAATTAGAAGAAAATTTGGAATTATACCCCTGAAGTAAAAGCCTACCCATTAGTCAGATTATACATAATAAGTATTCAACGTGCATTAAAAAATATCGATAAACAACGAAATTAAATTCCAAGGACATTTAATGAGGTATGTATTAAAATTTGCAAATTCAATTTTTAAAAGAAACGCGCACAAAAACCACAATGATTTATTGTTAAACACCACGTTAAATTGTGTATAATTCACTAAATGGTCGCAGGACTCCAAGGATACACAGCCTCCCTTGTACACGGGCAAATCGCGGATCCGCGAATGGACGCGAATCAGAAACACCCGCTTTACACCCGGCTGTTCGAAGTTCGCGTTTACTCGGTTTTTGCACACTTATACTTCGGAATATTTGCCTATCTCACGATTTGCAATATTGTGGTGGTCATGATCTGGTGACGCCATGGGCATTGTCCTTATCGTAGGTCGCTAAACTAACGGTATTTGGCGTATTCGCGAGTGACAGAAAACGTGCGATTTCCTTTGCAAGTACATAATATAAAAGATGACAAATTTCAACTTCTCGACGGTTTTTGCTAAAAACAATTGATATGTATAATAAACATTGTGTAATTATATACGTTTTTTGAAGATACATAAATGGGTTAATTGTGATGTATTAAAAAATATATAACAATAAATTTGCGGTCTGCGTATGGTAACGCACTTCCGAAAAATCGTTCATATCGCAAAATAATTAAAAATTAATTAATTCCTTGAATTAATTTTGCTTACACATTAGAATTTATATTAATCACTATCTGATAATAGTTCAGAGTTTTGCTAGTTTTGAAATTTGCGCACTTATTTACTATAGTTTTTTACGTGTACATGTTTTTAAATGTATTTTGTGCTTCTGTAATTTGTGTTATAAATAATAAACAAGATCGTAAGCAGGTTCTAAAAAGGTGAGTGGTACTAAACTAAAATTAGCAGTGAAGGCTAACGCAATTAATAATAAATTAGCCAAATCGTTTAAGTGATCTAAGAAAAACCTTATTTTACAAATTATGTTGAAATTACTTTGTGCAATCGTCTGGTTCTCAGTATCATTGACTGATAAGACTGGAAGTGGGAGATTATGTTTATTCTTATGCGTTGGCACTTCGCATTTTCGGCGTTTTCTAACTAATACTTTTTCTATTTTATCGGTTATTGAAACATAACTTTTGACTTTTGAACTTTGTCGTTTTGATAAAACAGCGAACGTTCTAATTATACTTTGATTAATGTCTTGGTATCGTTTTGTGGATAGCTACAGTTACGCTTTATTTTTTAAAAAAATGCCAAACACAGACATACGCTTTTATTAACTTATCACTAACGTGATAACTACTAGAACTTTTCAATGTTATTATGCATATTGTTTGTTATTTTTAAGTCTAAAGTTAACATTATCGACGAGTTGTCTTCTTTGGTAATTATGATTGAATTTCTATCTGTATAAAAGATATTTTTATTGGACTGCATTTCAGCTATTTTAATTAAACTAAAGCTAGATATAATAAAATTTATATTGAGATTAATAATATTAAAATGTCACTTTTAATTTTATTATAATAATGTGAACTTATTTTGCGTTATTCTCATGCTTATGGAAGACTATTTTCTATACACAACACTGGTTAAATCTTCCCAAAGGAAGATTTCTATATGTACATATTTTTCACAATGAATCACGTGTCTTGGTTTTTTAAAATATTTACCTCCATTTTAATAAATAGTATATTATGTAACTGATAGGACAAGTGCTAAATATCACACAGATTAAAATGTATGCCATACAAATATGAGGGGCTATGATATGAATAAAACAGTCACAGGTTCAAAAGGTATGCTGCTGCATAACCTGCCTGCCTCCAATAAGCGCCACTTTTACTATTTCTGGGACCATTGCAGGCTGTAATACAAGTTTTGTATTTTCGGGGTCGGTTGCGACGTAAAACTTTTAAGTGTATCACTAAATTTCCTAGACCTAGCACTGCAACTTTTGACGAGATTTCGTATAGCACCACCACTTAGCTTCTTTAAATTAAATGATCACTTTACCCATTTTCAGGAGTGACTACCACCAAGGTGTCACGTTACCGCTGGTTTCTTCAGACCTAGGTCTAGATAACGCCATTCTTTGTAATGCGACCACCAACTCCATAAGAACGATAAGGATAATACAGTGGCTTTTACAAAGTACACACCATATGGGAAGCTTCTTTATTATGGGGTTTTCGGCAAAAAGCTATTCTTGATAAAAGTTTCTGAATCGCCTAAAACATTGCAAATATTGCAAATGACGCGTAGTATACGAGGCGCGTTGTAAAAATTGATGTGCAGCCAAGAGCCAAGTACCCGTATTTTGGAAAATATCAAACAATGTTATTTGGAAAAGTTGTTCACCGTTAAAAAATTCATTCAAATTTGAATGTATACATACGTAAAGTTTCATTTTTTTTCCCATTTTTTTTAAAATGGAGACTTGAGAGTATAATGGGCTCACTTGAGGAACAACGACGCATGACGTCACGACCGGCTGCGTCTGAACTTCGTGCACCGCCGTAGAATTTCGGCCATTTTTGGAGGCAATTTTGTGACCCCGCCCATTTCCCGCCCCTTTTTTACGGATTCTTTTCCGGCGCCATTTTCAACCCCTTCATGACGTATTTGTGGTCCACACCCCCTAATTAGGGTCCTTTTGGCTGTATTAAGAGCCTTTTTGGCAGTCCAGCCCCCGGAGGTTAAGCAACCACAGTAACCCTGTGCGCGCATGGTGTTCTGATTTGAGGGGCTGAGGGTAGGCCAGGTCCATGGCTTCTGATTGGTCTATAGACTCGCCCAGATACGCCCTCTGGTTTCTGATTGGTGGCCGTCATTTTTTGAGCGTAGCTTATCGACCATTTTGTTTTGGTCGGCCATTTTGTTTTTAATCATGAGTCATAATTAACTTATTCTTGTTTTGTTGACCATTTTTGTAATTGGCGGTTAATTTGAAATAGTATTCTAATAGGGGGGCCCTCATACTGTTTTACAAGACAGATATAGGACGGCGGAACTTGTTGCTGTGTCTTCGCCCCTTGTCGGGTCTTTGTTCCCTTAGAGGGAAAACTAGAAGTTTGAAATAGTATTCTAATAAGGGGCCTCATACTATCTCATAAGACAATTATAGGCCTCCGAAGCTTGTTCTCAGGTCTTCGCCCCTTGTCTGGCCCCTGATTGTGACGCCATCTACTGGTGTCTTTTTTAAAACTAATGAATGTAAAAGAGTTTGATCGTGACTCCAGCTAGTAGTACTTTTTAGAAAGTAGATTTAACTGTTATGCGAGGAATTGCAAATAGTATGGGGTCCCACATACTATCTCATAAGAGTTAGGACTCCTAAACTTGTCATTAAGTCTTACCCCCACTACAGGGGCTCCTTTGTTTGTTTGTGGTGCCACCTAGTAGTGTATTTTTAAACTAATGAATTTAAATTCAAGATGTTGCTGTGAATCGACTTCTAAAAAAACATTTTGGTTAATTAATCAAATCAGCCCACCAAATCATTCTCAATCAAATCAATTAATTAAATCAATCAATCAAATTATTAATCAAAGCAATCAATCCAATCAATTAGCCAAATCAGTCAAATCACTCAATCTCAATCAAATCAATCACGAAGCTGAGCTAACAATTTTTCATAACCTTCAAGTAACGACTCTCCCACTGTATATACCTAACTCCTATGAGCGGACGCTTACTTTGTGGATAAGGCTAACCGACACTCAGAGTTGGTATTCTCCCTAAACGTGAGGGCTCCGGCGTGGGAAAACAGTCGATCATCATCAAATCAATAAATCAAAGCAAACTCAATCAAATCAATAAATCAAAGCAAACTCAATCAAATCAATATTAATCAATCAAATCAATCTCAATCAAATCAATCTCAATCAAATCAATCTCAATCAAATTAATCAATCAACACATAACTTACAGCCTGCAAAATCCAATTTTCAATTCAAAAATAGCAGTTTGATTTAACTTACAGCTGCAAAAACCAACTTTCATTCCAAAAATAGCGTTTGATTTAAGTTACAGTTTGCAAAAACCAACTTTTAATGCTAAAATACCAAAGTGATTTAACTAGCTTGCGAAAATCAACTTTCATTTCCAAAATAGCGGCTTGATATAACTTACAGCTTGCAAAAACCAAATTTCAGTTCAAAAATACCGATTTTGTTTAACTACGTCTTAGAAAATTTGGTACAGATTTTTGAAACACAGCGTATATTTATAACCAAACTTGAAATCAGGCCTCTATATTATTTTACATACAAGTATTGTCTTATCAGAAATGCCTCTCTCAAAAAGGACCTTAGATTTATACCAGCTTGAACACACTAAGTCGTCACTGAAAATGGACAAATGCCTGCGGACAAATAAACAAGCTGAGTTTCTTTTCCAATTTTGATAACACACCTGTCATTTGAAACTAACATCGATACCATCCCCTAAGACAGATATAGGACTCCGTGCTTTATTCTACCCAATGTTCATCATCATCATCATCATTGCACAACCATAACGACAAAAATTCAATACAAAGCAATGTGATTCTAATAATACGTTGAGATTACACATACAATTCAGTTGTGCCACCACTCAAATTAACTATTGGCGAGTTTTACATACAGTGATAAAAATACGTTTTACAGTTAAATTAGTAAAAATGCCTATACAAATATACCCAAATTTGAGAGCAGGCCTTTATATTATTTTACATACAAAAGAGTGTCTTATCGGAAATACCTCTATCAAAAAGGGCCTAGATTTATAAACAAGTTTGAACCAACTACGTCGTTATTGAAAATGGACAAAGGCCTGGGGAAAAATAAACAAGCTGACTTTCATTTTCAATTTTGATAATACACCTGTGATTTGAAACTAACATCGACTATACCTCGTAAGACAACTATAGGACGCTGTGTTTTATTCTACCAAATATTCATTACATAGTACAGTTTAAGGTATAACAAGCGCGTGTTGATCGCGCAAAGATTTACAAAAGGTAAGACCGAGATGAGATTATGGCGATGTTGAATCATAATATTAAAAATTTGTACAAGTAATTAAATAAAGTAAATAAAATAAGGGGTAAGGCTTAAAATCAAAAACGATCACTTACCAGTGTTATTGATAATCGTATTGAAAGAACGCGATGACAGGGGACACAGCTGATTTTTGTTGCTTACAGTCACTGCTCATTCACTTTTTGCGTTTTGTTTATAAATCAACAATATAAAGTACTCAACGGTTTGCAGCAATCTTTAATATAAACAAATTATTTTCTGGATTTCCGTGTTATGTAACCACAATAACAACCCTTCACTACTCAACTACCTCTTGGGAATTTTCGGAAAAACACACTAATTACCTAATTACATGAAAGGCAAGCAGACCTTGAAATTACATAAAAGATAGACAGACAAGTCAACTTACATTTACAATTTTCATAATACACGGCATTCCAAATTGATTTAACTTACAGTTTGTAAAAACCAACCCACAATTCAAAAATACCAAATTGATTTAACTTACAGCTTGCAAAACCAACTCTCAATTCAAAAAAGTCGACTTTCATTTACAATTTTGATAATACACTTCATACCAAATTGATTTAACTTACTTATTTTTTGTTATGAATATTGTCTAATTACTTTTTACACTACGCGCATGTTACTTGTTTAATGTCATATTAATTATTCTGAAGAGTTGACAAATAAGCCACTGTTTCTCGAAGTAAAAGCAAATTAAAGATCTATCTGATAGTTACTAAAATGGAATTAGATACTGTAGTTGGCTTTTTCATACCCGATACCCAAAGGTGGCGCTAACGAAACGCCTTCCCGCGAACAGATTAGGGGGCCCTATTAAAATGATAACATTCTATAGGAGAGAACACTCAGAGTGTAAAAACGAGACGTTCATTTCTATTTACGTATGTTTCACAATAATGGTTTATGAATACTTTCTCGTATATCACAAAGCGTTTGCAATTTGCTAAGGACGTTTTACACGTGTACAAACTCGTAAAATTCATTGTTTTGAAATAGACAAAGTTCTATACAAACTGTAACAAACCCAAAATAAAAAGAATGATTTTAATTCAAAAAAATTTATTAAAATCATATATATATATATACTACAAACAAAATATTTACCGAATGAAGATCAACGAAAATTGACAGTTTTCATACGCCTAGTTTTGTTTTTTTTTTAATAACTTTTAAACTTTTAAACCACTTCGTCGAAATTAGTTTTCTGTGTTTTTCATGTTCAGTGCGTAATGGTGCCAAGTAATTAAACTAAGTTTGCGCAATGGTATTTTTTAAGTATGACTTGATTAATTTAAGTTTCGAAAAGCTTCTTTCCGTTGTAGCTGTTGTGACAGGTATGGCTAACTAAAACTGCAAAGCTGTAGTGAAACCTGGGGGGCAACTCATAAGGCAGCTGTTTTCTTCAACCAGTAAATTCATCATTACTCGAATGCTTTTCTTGTGTATACTGATTTCCATAAAAATTGCAACACCTAGAATTTATTGAACGATTTTATTGAAATTTTCGTCAACGATGTCTTTCATTAAAACCAAACAAACGATTAAAATTTGAAAACAGAAGAACAAAAACTAAAAATGTTTTTTTCAATACTGAGTTGCTCCGCTACGGTTTGTAATGCACTCATTTAGACGTCTTGGCATGCTATCAATCAAGTGTTCTATAGCTGCCTGTGGTATATCAACCCAAGCTTCTTGAATACGTAGCCGGAGATCGTGTAAGTTATCTGGAGGGTGTGGTAAATTACCCAGTCACCTACCGGCCTCATCCCATACATGTTCAATGGGCGACAAATCAGGCGACCGACAGGCCATGGGAGGACGGCAATGTTAGCTTCTTCCAAAAAACGAGTTGTAGTCCTTGCCGTATGAGGGCGCGCATTATCCTGTTGGAAAATGGGATTTTCCAGCCCCTGAAGATATGGAAGCGCAACGGGTTATAGCACATTAGCAACATAACCACCGGCGTTTAAGTTGCCATCAATGAAGACCAAGGGTGATCTGCTACCGTCAGATATTGCAACCCATACCATTACTCCTTGTGTCAGGGCTGTGTTGCGTTCCACAAAAAATGTTGGATTTTTACATTCTCTACGCATCCGTCTGACCCTCCTACGACCCCAAGCAAAATCGGGACTCGTCACTAAACACAATTCGATGCCATTCTTGCGCCCAATTCGCTCTTCCGTTGCTCCATTCTAGCCTGCGTAGACGGTGAAGTGGTGTAAGAAGAAGACATAAAAATGGACGATATGAGCGCAGCCCATAAGACCTTATCCGGCGATAAACAGATGTCATTGACATTATGGGTCCTACACCTCTCATCCAATCATTTGCAATCGATCGAGTTTTTGAAAATCTGTCTCTTGTGGCCAAACGTCTTAAGCGACCTTCTTCGTGATCTGTAGGCCTGAGGGGACGTCCAGATCCAGGGCGACGTTGTTGCACCCCTTCCTCAGACCATTTGGACCAACGTCTCAGTACCGTTGTAACATTTCAGTTTACACGACGAGCAATTTCTCTTAGCGAAAGTCCAGCCTCTCTCATGCCAATAATACGGCCGCGTTCAAGATCAGTCAATTGGGAAAAATGTTGATGACGTACTTTTGGCATTGTTTCCAAGTTCAGAACGAAATTGTGAACAAACAATTTGCAAAATTGACAGTTAATTACACACTGATTAGTTTATTTCTTCAAATTTATTGGTCCTAAGTGCAAAGGAAAAAAAAAAAAAAATCCAAGCTAGATTTTATTAAAATTTTAATCGTTTGTTTGTTCTAATGAAAGATATCGTTGACGAAAATTTCAATAAAATCGTTCAAGAAATTCTAGGTGTTGCAGTTTTTATGGAAGTCAGTATATAATTGTTCTGGCCATCAGGGCTTTGAAGAATATTAACTTGGTCAGACAGTGATTTGGATAGATCACCAGGATACACATTTACCAGTGCCTTACTTTTCGCTACTATTGTCTCTTGTGAGACATTTATTAAATTCTGACGCATTAGAAATGAAAAACCTATATCTAATGCAACGAATTTCACTGGGTCGTTAATTCTATAGTCATCTGATAACTCGTTAAAGAAGCGTTTTATACCTCGCGTACGCTTATTTTTCATGTTAAAAGTTATGTCCCATGACTGAGCCAACTGTTTAGCACCAGTAAGAAAGCATGCAAAATTATTTCTTAAAACTTTTAACTCACCACAAGCGCGGGTTAGAAACTATCCCGCTCCGTCAATAATGTCAATAATTGGCTTCTGTAGTGCTTTTGAAGTTATATTTACATTCTCTAAAATCTTAGTTTCAAGGTAGAGCACAGGAATAAATTCAAATTTTTACAGGTGGTTTCTAATTGTTAAAGCTTGTTCCTCGGGTTTTTTGAGCTGTACAGAATAAATTCTGTCAAACACTTCATACCATTTTAAAGTCATTCGTTAAAGCTAATAGACAGTAGTGTCTAGAAGACCATCTTTTTGGACATAGCTTTTTCAAAGCTAGTTTTTTGGCAGAGCTGCCTTGCCATCATGTAAGCTTTCACTAAAAAAACACACAAGTTTTCTGAACTACGTCATAAAAATTTCTTATTTCAGAAACATTTGATACTGAATCATTGATCACCAAGTTCAGGTTATGTACAGCATAGTGTACGTAATCCGCGCTTGGGACTGTATCCTTAATTCTTTTCTGTAACCCAGAGTATTGCCCGCAACAGCTGCACCGTCATAACCTGGACCTCTACATTTACTAATGTCGTTTTTATTTGTTTTCAAATAGTCTAAAATCTTACTTTGAAACCCCTCACTGTCGGGATCCCTTATTTCTTCAAATCCCAAAAATGACTAACTAATCACTGTTTTATAATTGCCAGAAGGTTCTTCTTCTGTGTTAATGTATCTGATTATGACATTCATTTGGGCAATCTTAGGAATGTGTTGTGTGCTATAAACAATTATAGAAAAAAAAGAGACTAGTGAATCTGTTTTAGTAATGCAGTCAAACTGATTTTCCTAACAAGTTAATGATTTCATGCAGTCAAACTGATTTTCCTAACAAGTTAATGATTTCATTTTGAATGTCATGGTTGATGTATTTTTATCTTTTTTCCATTGTCTAAGTATGAACTAAGGTGAGAATCGTAGCCAGAAACTAAAGAATAATAATTCTCTGTGGTCACGAAACGGCAATGAACACAGTGCCATGGTTCGTATGACACCCACGATCCGCATGAAAATATCTTTTCATTTTTTCCGCTCATCGGAAATTTGATCAGCTACCGTGTTACTGTTATTCCAAGTGGCATACGTGAGGCAGAACTGTAAATTGGCATTGCTACTTTCTTGAACTGTAATTTTTTTACTGAGCCCCTTCCAATCTCTAATACTGCCATCGCACTGGCCCTATAGGCACCACAAGATATAAGCTTCGCTTCACACAGTTGACAGCGCATACGCTGCATATGTTTATCTGAACATAATGGATACTATGTTTATGATATTAATTTAATTCAGATTTAAATATAATTCCACGAGATATTAACGAATAATCAGGCAATCATATCAGAGAGACTAAAATACACACAAAAACTAATGACCAGCAAACAAGTAAACATGAAAAAAAAGAAACTAGCAAATAAGTAAACACCCAAGTATGCGATCCAGCATAATACATATTTGCATGTTCGCGCATAATACATGTTTGTTTGTTAGCTAGTTTGCGTCTTTAAAGGTTTCGGGTAGTTTATTGTGTTGCAGTTACGTGTATATTTGGATGTTAAGTGTCCTGTTTTTTCTTTGAGTTTGCGGGTTTATTTGTTTGGGCGATTACTTGATTGCTGGTTTCGTTGATTGTATATTTGTTGGTGAGTCTGTTGGCTACTTTCTGGGTTTTAGGGGTTACGTGCTTGCATAAACATGGTAGCTTCTTTATTTGTGTGGGCGTATTTATTTGCAGTTTTACCTGTTTGGGCGATTGTTTGAGTTTTCTGCCCGTGTGTACCTATTTATCTGTTTAGTTCCGCATGTATTAGCTACTAGGACTTTTTAATGTTTTACTTCCTTTGGTATGTTTTCTTCAAGTTTCGTGTATTGGCGTGCTTGTTGACTAGTTTTTTCGTTTTGGGAGTTTTGCATGTTTATTTGTTTGGTTGTTTGTACGTTTAAGGTTTACATGTTTAATTTTGGCGAGCTCACTTGATTGCAAGCTTTTTGTTTGTGTGTTGGATGGCTGTTACTTGTTTTGCATGTGTTGGTCTCTTTGACATGTTGTCCTGCTTGTTTCGTGCATGTTTGGCTGTTCGAGGGTGTCTTTGCCTAGTTCCCCTGTTTTGGGAGTTACGTCGATATGTTGGTACGTTGAGTTGCTTTGTTTTTGTATATATTTGTGGGTGTACAAGCCCTAATTTTTGGTGTTTACGTGATTGCTAGTTTCTTTATTTTCGTGTTTGTGTCTCTGGGGGCTTGTTAGTTTCTTTGTTTTCGTGAGCTTGTTTATTGCGACTAGTCTTTTGCGTGTTTTAACTTCTATGGTATGCTTTCTGTGCTTTCGCCTATGATTTCTATGGTTTCTTGATTATTTCGTGCATGTTCGAAGTGTTAGTGTTTATAGGGTGACTTGTCTGTTAGTTTTTGAATTATTTTACCTAAGTTTTAAAATATGTCGCAAGATGTCCAAAAGATACATTTAAAGTATACTCTGTCTTTGTTTTATGATATTTCTCAATGTAGGTGGGCTATGTTACCATCGCCTAAGAAGGAATTTGTAATTCTTTAATAGCTTTACAAAATGTAGCAACTCATTTGAAACTAATGGTGGTAAAAAGTAAATGTAGTTGAAGTAATGTTAGTTAAATGTTCCCATGATGAGTAAAAGTCGGGTACTGGGTAACCCAAAAGCAAAAGTAAGTCATAAGTGAAGGTGGTTACAGTGAAAAGGAATATCCTTACATTTTTCCAAAAAAGTATTAACGGTAACTCATAAGTGAACGTGGTTACGCAATCGTAGTGAAAAGTTTAACATTGGCGTGTTTCTTATTTAACGAATACCAAAAGTAAACAAGCTAGTTGAAACTAAATCTGATAAGAAGTCTCGCATGCACTTAGCTGACCAAAAAGCTTGGACGAAGATGATGAACGCAGACCTAAGATGCAAAACGAAGGGCTCAAAAAAAAACCTAAGATATTGAAACCAGCCAGGACTCTAAATGCCTGGCCAATTATAAAGAACCCATGATGCAGGACCAAAGATTCTGTACCAAGATTCAGAAACCCTTTAGAATATGCAACCCGCAGAAACGTAGGGGGTGACCAAAACACGGTGTAAAAAAGGGAAGAAGACCAAGATGTACGACCAGAGATACAGGAACACCCTGTAGGACAAAGGACAAAAGATGCAGCACCAAAGAAAGAAGCTGGGCGTCTGAGAAATTTGACTGGTGATAGAAAATAAAAAAAATGGGAGGGGGATTAAAAATCGGGAGTGGCATCGCGAAAAAAATTAAGGGATAAAAAAGAGGTAAAGAAGTAAGGGGTGAATAGAGGAAATGAAGATGTGAAAGACGAGGATGAAAATGCGAAAAAGGATGAAAATCAGAAAAAAAATGGGACAAAAACCGGAAAGTAGGAAAATGAAAAAACTTAAAGATATGGTGGTTGAGTACTGCTAGTGATGTTAAGTAAATTAACGTTAACATTATTTTTGCGTTATATAGCACTATCTGAAAATTATCTCGATGTAGTACTGGATGAGTTGAGTGTAAAGGTCTTACTTTCACTATGTGTCGCTAACATCCGGGTACCTAAAGGAAATGGCGCTGCCAGCCCACAAAAATGAAGGTGATACAGCTACAGTATAAGAAATTTAGCGCTACATTTTTACAGATCTATTTAGCAGTGGTGGTATAGCGTTATTTTGTCAATCTTACTATGCAGTGATTTCAATGGTTCAATATTATAATTACCGACAATTTGCCATTTTGGCACTATTCTGTGAAATTATAAACATTTTTGTTTCACTAAAACGACTTCAAATAAATGGCCAACCGAGGTATATACTTGTCTTAAACCAAAAAAGTGTAAATTGAAATAGTTTCTCTCCGCAAATACGAGCCACCTGTTTCCGTTGTTTTTTCTGTTGTCGAAAGAATTTCTAGGATTTATGAACAAGTCAATCTGTGCCTGCGTGAACTCGTTTCATGGTATTAAAACGTTGATAAAACCATTTGAAAACATTGCAGTTGAACTCGAATGGTGGCAGTAACACTTCGCGTATATTTTTCTTCATGCTAACAGAAACTGTTACTTGATAATCAATTGACTGTATTTCTTCGGTTTTGGCGGATCGGTACTTGTCCACTGGATTAATTTTTATTTAATTAAAAATTATTATTAATTTTATTAAATACATAAATAAAAAGTTTACCTCGAGTAGGATTTAAACCTACGACCTGTAGGCACTTCGCTAGAGTACCGCGCTAACCAACTGCGCTATCGAGATTAAAGCCCCAATCGATGTAAATTTTGTCTTTATGTATGTAGAACTGATGTCAATTCTAAATATAATGAGATTGCAATCAAATTACTTATGTTAATGGAATGTGAGCCAGCAATATCGCGAGGATTCACACACACCAAAGCAACTTGATTAATATTAAATTATAATTTTTATTTGTTTCGACCCTAAATTAAATTTTTATTTCAGACAAGGAGATAAATCATTAAACATTATGGTTTTAAAAAACGTATTTATCGCTGTTAATTGTTGCAAGCTCTAAGTCAAATTAATTTGGTATGAAGTGTATTATCAAAATTATAGATAAATGTCGACTTCTCTCTGTCTTTTATGTAATTTCAAGGTCTGTTTCCCTTTTACGTAATTAGGTAGTTAGTGCGTTTTTCCTAAAATCCCCTAGAGGTATTTGAATACCGAGAGACTGTTATTGTGATTACATAACTGGGAAATCCGGAAAATAATTACCTTGTATTAATGATTGCTGGAAATCGTTAAGTACTTTATGTTGCTCATTTATAAATAAAACGCAGAAAGTGAATGTGTCGTAACTATAAGCAACAAAAACTAGCTGTGTTCCCAGTCAAGGCGTTCTTTCAATACGATTATCAACAGCAACAACACTGGAAAGTGATCGTTTTTAACTTTAAGCTTTACCCCTTATTTTATTTACTTTATTTAATGTCTTTTACAAATTTTTAATGTTATGATTCAACATCTCCATTACCTCGTTGTCTCCAGGCCTGTCTTGACACAGGTATTTCCGATAAGGCAGTCCTTATATGTAAAATAGTATACAGGTCTGATTTCAAGTTTAGTTATAAATATATGCTATGTTTCAAAGATGTCTACCAAAATTTCTAGCGCGTAGTTAAATCAAATCGGTATTTTTGAATTGAATGTTGTTAAATCAAACCGCTATTTTAGAAATGAAAGTTGATTTTTGCAAGCTGTAAGTTATTTGGTATTTTAGAATTGAAAGTTAGTAACTGTAACTAAGTCAAACCGGTATTTTTGAAATGAAGGTTTGTTTTTGCAAACTAACTTAAATGAAACGCTATTTTAGAATTAAGAATTGGTTTTTGTAATCTGTAAGTTAAATCAATTTGGTATTTTAGACTTGAAAGCTGGCTTTTACAAGCTGTAAGTTAAATCGAACAGGTATTATTGAATTGAAAGTTGGTTTTGCAAGCTGTAAGTTAAATCTATTTGGTATTTTTGAATTGAGGGTTGGTTTTTGCAAGCTGTAAGTTAAATCAAACCGGTATTTTAGAATTGAACGTTAGTTTTTGTAAGCTGTAAGTTAAACCAAACCTGTATTTTTGAATTGTAAGATGGTTTCTGCAAGCTGTAAGTTATGATTTGATTGCATTTGATTGAGATTGATATGATTGATATTGCTTTGCGGATGATCGACTGTTTTACCACGCCGGTGCCCTCACGTTTAGGGCGAGGTACCAACTCTGAATGTCGGTTAGTCTTATCTACGAAGTCTTTAGACAAGGGGACGAAGACCCGAGAACAAGTTCCGGCATACTATAACCCGTCTTATGAGATAGGATGATAAATAAAATATTCCCCGCTAATTACAAAAAATGACCGACAGAGCCGGTATTATTTCAAATTTCAAGTTTTTCCGCCAAGGGGGCCGAACATGGGTCGGAGACCCTAAAGCAAGTTACGGAGGCCTATAGGTGTCTTACAAGATACTATGAGGGTTCCTTATTAGAACACCATTTCAAATTTCATGTTTTACCGCCAAGGAGGCCGAACATGGAGGGGGACACCCTGAAGAAAGTTACGGAGTCCTATACCTGTCTTATGAGATAGTATGAGGGCCTCCTTATTAGAATACTATTTCAAATTTCCCGCGACACAAAATGACCGACAAACCACACCCAAACTCCACTCCACTCCACTCTTGCCCGCACTCCGACACCACCACAACCCCCCACTCCGATCCATGCCCCTACCCTCACCCTCCTTCATGCCTTCCCACACAACTTATGATGTCACATCTTTAAGTGGTCCCGTTCTACTGACTGTTATTCAGAACCATACAGATTGTTAAAAAAACAAAAATATATCTATAAATGTATGCTTATACACATGACCACGGCATCCAGAATAACCATGAAGCACACAACTCGTAATAAGCAGGATGTATTTGTACTAAAACCTAGTTATTGTTTACTGTGAACGATATCATGTGTTTTAAAAAAAGGTGCGAATTTTATATGTCGCTTTCAGGCTAAACTACGACTAATGACGATCGCTATTATAGTTTTCAAAAAATTGTGATCACTCTAGACAAAAGAGCACAGAAAAAGTCAAATCAACAATTTTTCTATTCTTTGATATCACAAATTAAACTAATGGTGTCTTAATTGCTGATTATTGTTTTTCGGTGTTAAAGTTGTGCATGCAATTTCATGCAAATTCTGAGTATCTTTAATTTCTTTCACGTTCTGCTACAATAAAAATTTTATGCCATATCATACCATTACATCTTATTAAAATTTAAAATTATTGCTAATTACTGTTATTATTAAATAATCGCACTCAATGCGTAACAAACAAGGAAAAAAAAGTTATTTTTAGCAAACGTATACATTTCGGTTTTCCGGTCATTGAAAACGTACATAAAAATCAATGAAACATTTTTTAATTAATTAGTTTACTAGTGAACTTGTTAAAAATTTAAACATTAATTAATTATACAATTCTATATCCAGGAAGTAGCAATATCGAAAAATAATTCTACGTTTAACAATCGAATAAGCATGTGTTTTATCGGAGTTAGCGATATAATGTGTTTGTTAAAAGATAAATGATTTAGCAACAGGGAGGTTAATATGCGGACAGGAAGCCCTAACTATATAGAAAGTTTCTGAAGTTTACCCAGTAGATAACAGAACCATTTTTGGTTTCCGCACGATTGTGTTAAAGATAACACACGCACAATTCAAAAAGTATTTTCAATTATACAATTTCTCTTATCAAAACTAGCCACACGGTAGGGTCGGCGTCTGGCAATTAGACTTGTTCATCTAATGCCGTTAGAACAATTTTCCATCCCATTTCAAATTTACGATAAGGATGGGTAAGAGCCGTCAAAGTGGGATTTGAAAAGGTACCGTTTTATTTTCTAATGGCCTGTTACATAAGATAAAATATATTGAAGTACATTGAACTACAATGCTATTTTATCCCAAAATGGCAGTTAATCATTTAAAACTGGACACGGGCGTTTTTAGAGAAATTTAAATCGGGCACTTACACGTGCCCCTTATATAATATTTTACATGTTATGTGTGGTTTGTACCTTGTTTTATTTTACTTTCCGGAATAAACACGCAATGTGTGCGTCATTTTCGCTTTGCATGTTGATCGATATAGAGGAGACGCATTCAATAGTACTTTACGAATGACAAATTCAGACACGTGGAATCGGACAAATACATTAGGCTAAATAGCTAAAAATGTCCAGATAATCACAGAGAAATCTACAAGTAATTGCTTTAAATTATTCACAAAACCACAACTGTTACTATAGGAATAAACGAAAAGTTGAAAACAAAGATCTAAAAATAAGTGTCGTTAAAATTAAGTGCTGTTTTCTAAATTTATGTATAATTACAAAAAAAATTTAGGAAATAATTATAGATCTGAATGTAAGTTTCTTTATTTCTACTTAATTTCATTTAGGTATTTCGTTTGCATTTGCAATTAATTCACGTATTACGCAGATATAAATTGTGTTAATATTAAGAAAAGTAGCCGATTATCCCTATAATTTAGTAAATGTATAAATATCTTGATTAATTTAGTAAAAAAAAAAATGGTGGAGTATAAACGTTTGATTCTTCCTGAACGTTTTATTCTACAAATAAAATTAAAATATTTTAAATCGTAAAATGAAGGAAGAAGTTACCATGTGTTCGTTCTGAAAATTTTAATTAAATTAAAATAAGTCTGTAAACAGATAAACTTTTGTGAACATTTATCTACAAACAGTTTAGTTTTTTTTTTATTATTGTGAGTAAAAGTCAGACACCACTTTCACTTTTGACCTTCGAGAATTTCCAATAACGCCCACGTGGGGGTCGTATTTTTGACCTTGAGAAAGTTATTTACCTTGAGGTTTATCTTGAGAAAGTTGTTTACCTTGACTAAGTTGTTGGCCTTGAGAAAGTTTACCTTGAGAGAGTTGTTTACCTTGAGAAACAGACTAACCTTGAGAAAGTTGTTCACCTTTAGCAACAGACTAACCTTGAAAAAATGGTTGGCCTTGGACCTGGTATTGCGCGGGAAATTTGAAATTGTTTTTAATAATAAACAGGTTCTTGTAAGACAAGCATAGGAACTATCTCTTGGACCTGGTCTTGCGGAAATTTGAAATAGTTTTTAACCCATTAATTCCCAACAGTAGTAAACATAGCATTTTCAAGGTGTAATTCTTTATTCTATACAAAAATACATATACGTGAGTAGAGCAAGAAAAATGAAAATAGATTGCCGTAACGGCCGTAGTAAAATGTTGCATATACGAAACTTTGGGATTTCTGGGGTACATAAATGATTAGGGTGTGTGAAAGTCTTTGAAGCAGTCTATATGTAGATGTACAGGGTGTCCCAACGATAGAGTAAAGTAAGTTTATGCTTAACTAGAATTATTTGTGTAAATATTGTATGGACCATGGGGTAGAGGTAAGAAGTGTGCATTTTTTTAAAATATTGGAAGTTATACAGGGTGTGCCAGAAAAGCAGGACGTGAAAAAGTATAATTTTTTAAATAGAACACCCGTATTTGATTTTAGTTTTAATTCTACGTGTCCATACAAACATTTTTGTCATACAAAAGATTGGCTGAAAGTTTTAGTTCTTGAGATATTCGCGTTTAAAGATTATTATGGTCATTTTCGTGGGGTTGATGAATGGGCAATTGTTCCGTTATTTCACAATAAAAAATTGATATTTCGTGTGAAAAATGAGTGATATTATACTAACGTTTAGACCGAGTAGTATTTCTAATTTTCTCAACAGGGTGTTTGTTATAACCATTCAAATTTGAAAATTCTCAAATTAAAAAATCAGTTTTTTAATTGCACCCCTATATATTTTTATTTCATTTTATTCGGGATTAAAAATCTATCATTTTTGTCAAATATATCCTATATCTATCTTTGATAGTTTTCGAGTAATTTCGATTTTTCACACTAGCTACTTTATTTTCGATAACATTGCATTGCATGGATCTTGGTAGCCATGGAAAATAATAATTGCGTTACTAAGATACAAAGGTTTCCTACTTGTCAAAATAAACACATATTAAATTTGTCGTTTTCGCATTTAACTTGTTATCAATTCTTGTATCAATTATGGATTATTCGACAAATGAATTAATTGATATGATATACGTGTTGGGCGAGGCTGAAAAACCCTTTATTGGCACAACGAATCTACAAAATGAAATATCCTGAACGTCGAATACCTACTACTGTTGGCTTGGAAAATTTGATGGATAGATTTGATTCTAGCGGTAGTGTTAAATACTTCAAACGTAAAGTTGTTAATAAAAGGGCAGCTAATGAAGAAAAAGAACTTGAAATATTATTAAATATTCAAGAAAATCCCCAAGTGAGTTCTAGAACATTAGCGACGATATGTGATACCTCCAAATCAAACGTGAATCGAACAACGCTGAAATATAAGTACCATCCCTATCACATTGAGCTTCATCAAGAATTGCGAGAAGAGGATTTTGCAAGACGAATTGAATTCTGCAATATCATTAATCAACGGCTGCAATTAAATAACAACTTTTTGTGCTCCATAATGTTTTCCGATGAGGCGACGTTTAAAAGTAATGGGGCTGTAAATCGGCATAATATGCACTATTACGCCATTGATAATCCATTTTGGCTACGAAGTTCAAAACCAAAATCATTGGTCACTAAATGTGTGGTGTGGTATACTTAATGACCAAATTATAGGTCCCTATTTTTTTGATGATCCATTAACGGGCCGCAGCTATTTGCATTTCTTACGTGAAGAATTGCCTGTGTTACTTGAGGATATCAATTTAGAAGGACGACTAAATATGTGGTTGCAACAGGATGGTGCACCTCCACATTTTATCGGGACGTAAGGGAATTCTTGAACCAGCAATACCCGGAGAAATGGATAGGACGTAATGGCTTTATATTATGGCCACCCAGGTCATGCGATTTAACTCCACTGGATTTTTTCCTATGGGGATACATAAAAGATCGGGTGTATATTATTAAACCTACAACAAGGGAGGACATGAAAAATAGAATTCGCGAAGCTTGTCGCACAGTGACCCCTCTTATATTATCCGAAGTGAGACAGAACATGAGAAAAAGGCTCAATATGTGTATTCAGCAAGAAGGCCGTCTATTTGAGCATTTACTAAGACGCAATGTTGAATAATTATTGAATTACTGTTTCTCATTAATAAAAACTGTTAATATTCTCGCTTAGGTGGTTTGTTTTATTTCGTCGCAATTGTTTTCCATGGCTACCACGATCCACAATAATGTTATAGTATCGTATGTAATGTAGCTAGTGAGAAAAATCGAAATTCCTCGAAAACTATCAAAGATAGATATAGGATATATTTGACAAAAATGATAGATTTTTTAATCCCGAATAAAATGAAATAAAAATATATAGGGTGTGCAATTAAAAAAAACTGATTTTTTTAATTTGAGAATTTTCAAATTTGAATGGTTATAACAAACACCCTGTTGAGAAAATTAGAAATACTACTCGGTCTAAACGTTAGTATAATATCACTCATTTTTCACACGAAATATCAATTTTTTTTATTGTGAAATAACGGAACAATTGCCCATTCATCAACCCCACGAAAATGACCATAATAATCTTTAAACGCGAATATCTCAAGAACTAAAACTTTCAGCCAATCTTTTGTATGACAAAATATGTTTGTATGGACACGTAGAATTAAAACTAAAATCAAATACGGGGTGTTCTATTTAAAAAAATTATACTTTTTCACGTCCTGCTTTTCTGGCACACCCTGTATAACTTCCAATATTTTAAAAAAATGCACACTTCTTACCTCTACCCCATGGTCCATACAATATTTACACAAATAATTCTAGTTAAGCATAAACTTACTTTACTCTATCGTTGGGACACCCTGTACCTGACACTTTTTACACATGTAGATTGTATTGTTCTTACACTGTCTACATCTTCTCCTTGCTTTATTTTCCTGTCCGACTATCACGTGACCAATATTGTCGAATATCAATTCCGCTGGCAATGCGTTCTTAGACGGTCGTCCATAACTTGGATTTGTAGGAACCTTTGACCCAGTAGATCCTGCTACCTCCTCATTTTCTTGAGTGCAGGTGCCCTCTGCTTTCATAAGAGTAACTGCTATATACGACTTGAATTCTATCTGTGACATTTTTTGCTTATTCGCGGTTATTATATACTTTCCAAGCATTCACTATGACACTGTCTAGTAAGTTCATAAAAAGTGACCACCACCATTTCTTGCCCCTTACTTGAATTCCATAGTTGGCGATCCCGTTATCATAAAGATCTACTCCTCCCATGTGGCTATTATAATCGCCAATTACTTTTGGTTGTGGGATAGTGACCACCTTTCTTTCTTTTCTGCTATATCGTTTAGCAGTTATCAAAGGTTCAATACTGCAGTTATTTGTGGCAATAGTGACAACAGAATTATCATTCATTTTACTAACAAAATGCCATTTTCATCATCATAATAAAAATCATATGAACCTCTTTCTCTTTTTCTAGGCTTTTTGCTGTTTCTAGTGTATCATTGCACGTTCAGTTTTCTCGGATTGTACCCGTGGCGTAAAAGCCTTTATTCTTCAGTAGATAAAACAACTTATGCGAAGAAAAAAAGTTATCAAAAAACAAGCGGTGTTTATATGGATTCTATATTACGGACAAAAGGTGCAGGACAACCTGTTCTCCTAATCCTAAGTCATTTACGTCCTTATCTGTTTGTTTTCCAGCATATGGAATAAATTTATATAAGTATCCATCTGAGCTACATAAACACCATAATATAAAACCGAAGCGTACCGGTTTACCTTTTATAAACATTTTACCACTATGTCGACTAAAATAGGGAACCATTTCCTCATCTATCGATAAATTATGAGAAAAACTCCTAAACTGCATATTTTTCTCATTTATTACAGTTTCGAGAATTTGTCTCCTTTATCTAATTAGTCATTATCTGATAAGTGTATATTTCGTTTGATGGAATCAAATTTATTTCTGCTCATACAGTTTCTTACCAGAGGTATACCCTTGTCATCGTCTTTCGACCAGTACATCTTTGTAGCTGGCAACGTATGATAACCAGAATAGATCAATATACCACAAAAGCGTTTCAGATTTGTTATATTTAGCCGAAAGGAGTGCCGATTATGATCCTGTGCACATTTGTTTGAGAAGTCAACAATTTTTTTCCAAGCACTATCACTAAAATGTAAACAAAAAACTTCGTATGGAGATTGTCCACTAATTTTGTTTTCAAGTTCTTCTCTCATAATATATTCTTCATTTTGTGGCAAATTTTTATACATTGGGTTAGCTTTTTTCCACTTAGGAATTTTTTTAGCTTTACTTTTACTAGCCGTTTTAGTAGTAGTGTTCACCTTCTTGGAATTTGATTGACTTGGGAGCTGTTCATCCACAATTTCATCAGGAGCAGTTGCATGAATCTCATATGTTCCAGCTATGTCCGGTAAAACGTTTTCATTTTCACTTATACCATCATCAATTTCTTCTTCATCCGTAAGTTCGTGGTATATGCACCGCATCAATATTTACAGCTTGCAGTAAATCATCCTCCTCTTCTAATAATGCTACTAGCTCCGCCCTTGACAATGGTGTTTCATATTCCCAAGACATATCTAAAAACTATATTTCCAATTAACATCAAAACATATGTGCATTTATTATAACTGGAGTTAGGAAAGTTGATGCTGCAGTAAAGCATGGTTTTGATGACGGTTCCATGATATTTCAGGTTATATCCCAAATAATTTTTTATGGATGCGCCACTGGATAATCATACTGCATTTGGTATATGCAGCTTGCGCCTCAAGCACCTCCATATGTTTACAAAATACATAAACAATGTCTCTGTATGGCATTAAATTTTCCTATCTCTATTATAACTTGTCATAAATACTTACTTGAATCCCAATTCTTGAAATTTTACTTCATTTACCAATTACTATGAAAATCCAACACAAATGTTTCTAAGAAACACAACTTATCTCTTATAACTTCACAAATGAACTAACCAAACTGACATCAGGGGTACAGACATTCGCAGACATGCGCGCGCGCCCACATGTGGCCCGGAACGTTTGAATATTATTATACCGCGTAATCCCAATGTTGCTTAAACGCAACATTATTTGGAGCCTTGTATTTTGTGAAAACTAATAAAACTTTTGCTATTAAAAAAATATTCGATTAGAAATGAGTACTATGTAAAGTTGTTTCAATAAGTTTGAAGGGCATTTTGTATTGTTTACATAATTTTTGTTGGGTTGCCAGATCGTATATCACTAAATAGCATATTTAGTTATAATACGATTGAGCAAAAAGTAGGTTTTCGATATGTAATCAAATAAAAGTTCTCATCAAGATATAAAAGATTATGTCCTTTGAAGCATAGACTGGTTCAAAATTATTTTACTATGGTAATGAAAAATATATACATATTTTTGCAAAATGTTGCGTTTACGCAACGTTGGGAACTAATGGGTTATTAATAGTAAGGAGGTTCTTGTAAGACAAGTGTAGGAACTTGTTATTAATACGATTTTAGGAAGTAGAAATAATTGCTTAAAATAAAGATTTAACGAAATTCTGGAAACTTTGCATAAAGTTTAGATAGGTAAGGTTTCCCAAGGTTAGGTTAGGTTTAGTTTACTTAGGTTAGGTATAAATTAGTTTAAGCTCAAATTTTATGTTGGAGTGAACAGGGGAAAAGGTCCAAATGCGCAAATATACATATTGCACGTTTTTTCCTACGTTTTGGGGGGCGCTTATTTCGAATTTGAGGTCAGAGTTTATGTTGGGATCAAGCGGTTAATGGAGTCAAGATCAAAATGCGTAAATACCGGTATGCATATTGCACGTCCGTCCATTCCTACGTTTTTTTCGATTGTCAAGTCAGATTTTATGTTGCGATCAAAGGGTCAATGGGGACAGGGCCAAATTCGTAAATACTGGTATACATATTGCATGTCCATGCCTACGTTTTTGGTGTCGCTGAATTTCGAATTTGAGGTCAAAATTTACGTTGGGTTCAATGAGGTCAGGGTAAAAATTGCGTAAATCTACATGTTGCACGTCTTTTCTTACATTTTTGGGGGTACTGATTTCGAATCTAGGATCAAATTTTATGTTGAGGTCAATGAAGTCGTGGTCGAAAAATGCCTAAATATGCTTACTGCAATTCGTTATTACTTTTTTGGGAGGGGGCGAAAATGTTAACGATGTTATACACTAGTTAATAAAAAATTCAATTGTCTCATAAAAATGACGGTTACTTGTATGAAAAATTTGAGGGGTGAAATGGAAAAAAAAAAATAAAAAAGAAAACGAAAACCTAGGATATTTAGTAAAAATGGTTGTTGTGTTTTCAGAAAAAATTACACTTGTCTTTGCACCATCCCGAAAAACGCAAATAATAGCAAGGAACGCATCGAAGATGTTAATGACGCAGTTCCCCGTCTACGATCAACCGTTAATACCTTCGATTTTAAAACAGACTGTTTGAACTGCGGTGAAGAGGTTCCTTCTAAGAAGGAAACTAAACAGGAATGTAAATACCGGAGGGTTATACCTGAGGTTCACACAAAAGAAACAAAACCAATTACTATCAAATATATTCAATAATAGCATCTGAACTCTTCACTCATTTGACACCTTACGGAGCAAGATAGCACCAGTCGTTTGCTTGCCATATCAGTTTCTGAAAACCCGAGGCACTTCCGTTCAAATGCTTGAAGCCAGCCTCGTTACTGATTGTCGTAGAAACTTCGCGCTGGTACCATTTGAAAGCTTATTTAACGCCGAATGACATTTGTTTCGGGTATTTTTACGATAACTGTAGTAGGTAATCTAATACTTTCAAAAATAAATTTAAAAATTTTAATTTCGCGGGATTTGAGGAGCTTCTGGTCAAACCGGATGGTTCGAAAATAGGTCAAAATGTTGTCCTGTCAATCCCCCCTTAATTTGACACCTTACTGATCAACCGTTTCCACGTAATATAAGTTTCAGTGGTTTTCTGGATTTCTCCACCGTTCCAAACTTTGAACGTCTGAAATTCAATGAAGCCGACATAGGGGAGTTCTGGACCTTTGATATGTTGTTTAGTACATCAACTAGATCGTATGTACCAATTTTCAGCTTTACATAATTTAGTCCTGGGCTGAAACTTAGAAGTCCTGGTCTATAGTTATCAATAGCTTGTAGTGGACTGTAAAGCAGCCGTCTGCTTCTCTTTCCTGGCGATTCCTCTATTGTTGCGAGTTTCGTGATTTTTGGTGTTAAAAAAATATGATTTATTGCGAGTAGCGTGAGTGCGTTTTAGATGTTTACGCGTGGTTTCAATTAATCGGTTTGTTTAATGAATGGTAGTGTACTGTGGTTATTCCACATTCGTTTTCCACATTGGCTGTCATCGGATAGGGGGGGATACGGAGTACATAGAGAGCAGTGTCTAGGAATTCTTCTATCCACTGGCGGAGGTGGCCAAAATGAATGGGGAATGCGTACTTCCTTTAGGTTTTTTGAGTGTATATAGTAATCTGTAAGTGTATTTCTAATGCACGCTAAGCATATCTTTGAGAGAGATACTGTCGATGAAGATCCTCCTCTGAACAGAAGCCGATGTATTCACCTTAGGACTCGGCGTTTGCAGGCCGTAATGGAAGAATGGCGGTTAGGTTTGATGTTTATGTAAAAAAGGTGCTCGAAGATTCACAACAGAATGAATTTAAGTCTTTCCGAATTTTTTTGACGGTTACGTATCCTGTCTAGTGTTCTTTCGGTTTATGTAAAAGGGAGTCTTAGATTACTTAACGTTGGGGTACAACTCGAGATCGATACATTACATTCACCTTGATTGAGGAATTGGTTATCGCGGTAGTGGGAATATCGGAAGAGAATTGCTTGTGTTGTAGACTTGACGAAGACTCTCCACCGGGTTGCCTAGTTAGATAAATTCCAGAGGCTTTTGAGATATGCGAGAGACCGTTTGATTATTCCGGTACACTACTCAGGAAGCAATGCCATTCTCAAAGTACGTAACGGAAGTAAATGAAGGGCTGTCATAATCAAAAATGGTGTATAAAATAGATTTAACGCAGAACCTTGATGCACGCCTGCTGTGGGTAGGAATGAATTTCAAAAGGTATTTCCTATTTTAACTTGTACTGACCAATTAGTTAAGTTTGAGATCAGGAGTTTAGAAAAATGGTCGAGGATACCTAACATATACATTTTATCAAATACTACAGTATGCCAGGCTTTTTGACATACTTAATGTCCAGAAAGACCGCTATATTGTATTGCTGATGATAGAGTGTTCTGGTGGTGTCAAACAGCTTCCCAGTTGTCAGGTTTTGACAATTGTGTCAGAAGACGTTCATTAGATTCTAGATGATTGTAGTGAATTGCTCAAGCGTGAGTATCATTTATTGTAAAGGCCAATTAATGTTGGTCGGGTAAGAGTCGTAAGGTTTTTCGATTTAGGTCGTCTTTGTCTGGGGCCGAATCGTGCACTTTTTTTAAACATGTGTAAACATAGAAAGGATTTTCGTAGACCAATTGAACGTCGAGAAGTTCTTGGTTCTGGAATTGGTTACGACAACTCTCTAGGTCTCTAGGAGTTGCTTAAAGCCGATTCCAAATTGAGGATTATAGATGAACGAACATTTTGGTCAGTGGAAATGAATTTGCTGTGAGGATTTGTGAGATTGATTCGGAGATTGCTGTTTTTAGGTCAGTCAGCTCGAATTGTCAGAAGAGTTTACCTTATTAATAGTCGGGTCACTAAATCTCAAGGAATGACGATAAATTCGTCTTTTCTCTTTGATCTAGTTCACGATTCGTTGTGGGAGCGGTTTGCGTAATATGTAAATAGTTTTCAGTGGTGCTGGGGTTTTCGTAATAATGTAAGTTAAGTCGTTAATAATTGTCTCGAGATCTTGGGTAATTAGGTAATTAGAAGGTTCGGTGTGGGAATGTGGTTGGAGGTGTGTTCGGCATTGGAAAAGGAATTCTTAATAGTATCGTGGTGTGAATGGATTCTGAAAGGAGGATTTGATCAACTACATTACATAGTTATTGGGGTATTTGGGTGTTCAAAAAATGTGGGTTCTGTGTTTGCGATTCAAAAAGGCGGAATTTGTAATAAGCCCGACGAAAGCTTGATTTCCTTGCCATTGCTTGTAAGATCACCAAAATGTGTGAGGCACTCTCCTCACAAGGATTACTGAATTAGGTTGATTGGATCCGTAATATAGAAGATCGTCAGAAAGGCTGGGTTGGTTGTAGTGTTAAAGAAATAATGGGAATAGATCAGTGCATCGTCACTGCAACACATTTTAGATGTTGTAGATATGGAGATAATTAGAAGCGAATGGACGGAAAGCAACTTCTGACTATTAGGGCGGTACAACAATGTCTTGGTTTTGTGCTATTCTGTAAGTTGGGGTCGTACTTGTTATTTAGTTGACATTTCCCTGATAGTTTTGTCTTTATGATTGAAGTGTTCATAAAGAAGGTGCTTGAAATACCGTAACGTTTGTGATGGAAACCTCTGGCGTTGACCGATATCCATAACGGTATGTTCAGGGATAATAAATTTAGATAATGCAAACCCTGGTACTGGTGCCTGCTAGACAAACAAGTGTTCGGCTTTGGAAGCAATAGCGAGATATGTTGTCATAGGTTTGATTGATTTTAACAGGTTGGCCGGGGAGATCTAGAGAAGGGCATTTGTAAAAAGGGGGATTACCATCTTTGATGGAGAATTTGCACAAACTGTATAATCAACAGCGGTATGTCCGACTTGCAATCAGATGAAATAACACTTGGATTTGGAATGGTTCGCGTCTTCCGAATAAGAAAACGTTCTGTGCAAGAAGATAATCAATGGTGAATTTGGAGACAGAGTAGTTGAATCGGGAATCTCCTGGAGCAATATATCTTTATCAAAGTGACGGATTACGTAGGCAGAGGAATGTCTCGATGTGGTGTGTGTAATCGTGACAGTGGTATCACCAAAATAATACCGCAATCTAAGTTGCGCACTCTTAGGTAAAGGAGAAGAGGTTTCTAACGGACACGTGTATTGAAAGTAGCGTTCTACCACGGAAGGTTTAAAAATTTCAGGGAGTTGTACAAGGGTTTTTAGAAGAAGTTTTATTTAGAATATTGCAGATGCAATATTTTGAGAGGCGGGTTGTATAAGAACGGCAGCGATAGTTGGTGTAGGAAGCAAAGATATTAGTATGATGTTTATGATTTGAGTAGTACGATAGATACGTGCATTGTAGAGGTGTGTGAACGTGTTTATGTTGTGGAAATTGTGATTGTGAAGTTTTCGCGTCTACGTGTGATGTGAGTGCTGGTGATGATGCGGTGGAAACTGTAAAATAGGTTGGTGTTATATGGTGGTCGGTCGTTGGGGTGGTCCGGGGTTGCGAAAACAACTGTAATGGTACCACGTGGCAACGTTCTTAACCGTCACGGTTTGTGATATTTAACTAGTCCACGGCTAGGTGCAAATAAAGGTGGAAATAAATCAACGAAACATCATCCCTCTGTATTGTCTGGATACTTTTGGATGCTGCTTAGTATGGTCCTGATTCTCCTTGGCTTTGTAGTTGGTATGTGGTGGAGCTGGGCACAATGTCCCACAGTCACAACGCCTTCCTCCTTCTAAAATCTCCATTATGGTCACAAGCTCTACCTTTAAATTTGGCCATATATTTCAGTTTGATGACAGATTTTATTGAAATCATTCTTATGTTTATGTACAAAGGCTTTACCATTTTGAAAATGTCAGTCTGCATTTCACTAAATGATTCATATATGATCTAGACAAGATTCTTATCGTGCATAATTTTACTCAAGTTTGAAATTTAAGCTCGTGTTTATTTGTGCCATACTACATACAAAATTCTGCTAGAGCAAGGAAAACTTTGTTTCATTGTTTTAACACTATGATAACGATACGATTGAGGTCAGAGCAAACAAAAGTTTGCATAACATTTTTTTTACATTAAAAAATGAATGAGTTGAATTTTAAATTTCTTCGAATTTGGAGTCAAAACTGAGCAAAAATTGTATTTTTATCTTTATATAGTGTTTGTATCTTTAATTCGTAGTCTAGGTTTTTGGTTATGAATGCTAATGTGCTTAAACATTGTTAAATTTTTTGGTTGAGACAATTTTCACTGTCAACCACCGTTTTACGTAGGGGATGTTCTAGAATGTCAATTTCAAGGCTATTCAATAGTATTTAATCTATTAAAGATATATTTATTGAGAGTTACTAAAAACAACAACATTCAATAGTAGGCTTTCAACCGAACTCTATTTCCAGTCTTTGGAGCTCGTTCTCGAGATATTGTTCTTGGCTGTTATTTCTTTGTACAGAACTTAATAGTTTCAGTTTTACGAGCTTAAGTATCTTTTTGGAAGTAAGTTTCGCCTGCCATGTGCTTGGGAAGATTATTTTGTTCATATCTTCTTATGCGATGCCGTACTGTCCTTCTGAATCAGTGAATCCCCTTGAAGCAAATATTCGTCACTCATATTGCCGCGTAATTATTACAACAGACTTACTGTGTTTTCATATTTTATAAATTTGGTTTATATTAACATTTATTAGTAATACGTTTCCCATTTTTACCGACGATACCTGCAGTTGAAATTTTTTAAATACATCATTTATACCCAAAAGATAAGTAGGTGTCTATTCATAATTTATACCAGAACGGTCTACAGGATTGATTCTGTAAAAGACAATTTGTTATATATTTTATTACGCGTAACGCGCTCAATTGCTAATTGGTACTTGCGTTACCTTCTATTTTATCTTATGTTTTATATGAAACTGTTACTAGAATTAGTTAACCGTTTTACTGGTTGTAGGAATTATTTTGTGACATCTGTCCATAAATAATGGAAGTATTTATTGTTCAAATCAAGATGCTCCTCAGAAAAAAAAAATTGAATAGTCATGCGGCCTCAAAAGTATAAGATAAATTATATGTTCTTCACCGTTATAATAAAGCTAACTTTGCGTTAAAAAAATACCTAGCCTTATTGAGCGAGGACTGTTATAATAAAGTTGGCTGTTATGGTTAAATTGGTGGTTGTGATCGTTAGTCATTGTGATGAGAGCCGGTGGTCGCATGGTACATGTAGTATCAATTTCTATAGTAAAAGTAACAATAATACCGTATGCGCCAAATATACAGTACTGGATTTCGCACAGCCCGCATGCGCATCCGTGTGCACCTGCGTGTTGTTGCATCACAATTTTGCATTTCTAGTTGTATAACGAACGTTGTGCTCTGTGGTTGGAAGTCACATGGGTCTCGCGACGGAGGAAAAGGTGTTCATAGTGGAATATTATTTTCGCTCTTACGGAAATGGTTATCAAGGCGGGCCGAGTTTAAAGTTAGTAGCGGAATAATATCGTGAACACTTTAATAAGCCGGCACCAAGTAACACAGTTATGCAGTCTATCGTTACAAAATTTTGTGGTACCAAGTCTTCGGCGAACATCCCTGAAATTAAACATCAGCAATACGTCACTTCGACGATTGTTTAAAATCTCAGGTGGATTTCCGTACCGAATACAGGTTGGACAACGATTGACGGAGCATGATAGGTATGTCAAGATTGAATATTGTGCGTGATTTTTGGCCTTTCCAGGACGAATCATTTCCCGTGGGATTGAGTTCCCTACCCTTCACATTGCCCCGATCTAACACCACCTGATGCATGATGCTTATGTGTGGGGAATGTTAAAGGAGAAAATTTTCAGCTGTCCATCAAAAACTGTGCCTACATTACGTCAGAAGATCGTCTCATTTCTCAGAACCCTGAAGCAACCTATGTTCCAGAATATATTTCAAAATCTGCACGATCGTTATGAACAATGTCTACAGCGCACTGGAGCACATTTTGAACATTTACAGTATCATCCCGATAACCAAATAATAACAATAACAGTAACATAGTTTTCCAGTACTGTATATTTTGGAGTATACAGTAGTAGGAATCCGGCTTCGTCTAGTGGTTACCTAAAGATCTCAATAAAACCACACGGTTCCGGGTCCGATTCTCGGCTACACGACCTAAAAACTTTTCAGACTGGGACTTATTATTTTTGTGTAAAAAAATGTGTATTAAAAACGAATTTTACAAACTTTAAATTTTATTCCCCGCTCACGGTTTAAAAACCTCCAGACTTAGATGTTAGTAGGCGTATAAGGATATAACCGCTGCAGTTGCTGTCCTTCATCCCCGCATGGTGTAGAATAGAAATAAATAATACAATAATAACTAACTTTATTGACTCAAAATACTAACACTATGCAGTTAAAAATAATAACGAGGTCAATTGGTTCAAAGATAAGTAATTTTTTTTTAATTTCATCTATCTAGAGATCTAGACCATCAAAAACTAAATTCGCACAATTTATAAATTCCATTTAAAACACAAAATCTAAATAAGACACCAAAAATTGAATATGATACACAATTGGTGAAGCCTGCAATATTATAAGAAAACCAATGTTTAAGACATTCCCATTTCGTATGTTGCGGAATAGTTGCGCCTTGTATTTGTATTATGTTCTTTATCTCGTTCTATAAATAACAAGATAAGTTTTTACTAATTATCTTATGAAATAAGCAAACAGCGTGTAAATCTTACAGAGCAGTAATGGACAGCCAACCAGAACGACTAATTATATGGTGATGTTTCCGAAAATCATGAATTTATCTTAAAGACGAATTATTGAATAATTTGGAATCTATTTTTTTAGATAATCAATACATACCAATAATTGAAATTTTACAAATCACTAGCACTGTACCGTATTTATTAGCAAAGAGTAGCTTACGAGAGGCAAAACATATTCTAACAAGAGAGATGACAGTGGTTATTATGGTCGTGAACTTTGCTCGTTTTATTTTATGTGGAAACAATATTTATTACAATTAACACTTTGACCGCTTGTTTTTTTGTTTGTAAGAAAAATGGCGTGTGTACATATTATTTGTGTATTTTTCACCTTCCCAACTTTAATACAATATAACTATTTTAAAAAAGTTTCTAATCAAAGGGCGGTTTTTTACCCTAGTGGGAAAATCTAACAATTAAAAATATACATTCTATAGACAAAAGTAAAATAAAGATTACTTGTTCCGTTCTTTCTCTGTTTTTGCTTTAGAATATTCCTTTGTACCTTCCAACCTACATCTACAGAGTGGCCAAACGGGGAGGGGTGGAGGATTGTACAAAGACGAAATAAGTTAGACAAATGATTTTTGGACACAGGTAGATACCAATAGGTACTGAATTTTAAAAACATTTTTGATCATGCAGGGTGTTTCATGTTGTTGGAGCAAACTAAACTTGTATATTTTTTAATTAAACATCCTGTATATTATTACAGTTTTGGAAAGCCCATAAAATACGCTTTCATTTGATGCCAAGTTGCATGGGTTTATCTCCTTTGGTTTTAGAGATATCAATTGTTTTTCGAAAAAAATATCCCACTTGCGGTCATCGCCACTGATTTGTTGGTGGTCCCATAGTATTTTGAAATATGTTGTTTTTTTTAATAATGTACAGGGCATGTCACTGTTTGTAAAAACAACTTTTTTTTAATGCTTTTAAATGGCTACCCCTCCCCCCATGATGTTCGTGTCATTTGATGATTTGTTTGAGATGCTTTTTTTTTATCAAGCATGTCTTATACATAAAATTAATAATTTTCAAAATATTTTCAGTTTATTTGTGAAATTGCGATTGTAATACAAAAAGACTGAAAATAGAGGTGTTAAGTTGGTCATAGGATTGTAGTTTCTTACTAAAAAACTTTTTTTAGTAAAAACAAGAGTTAATATAACTTAATGAATTATTTTAAATTTAACAGATTTTTTGAAGAAAATTAATGCATAACCCACTCTTGCTTCTAGGTAAATTTAAGTCTTTAGTAAAATTTCTGAAGTACTCAATTTGATTATGTTCAGATCAACGATTTCATTTTTTACGTCTTTTTGTAAATGTAAACGTATCAAGATGGTCATGGAATTGTAGTTTTATGCTAAATAATTTTTTATTTAGGTTGTATTAATTTATAAAAGAAACTTGGGCGTTCTTAGATATCTATCACTTACAAAGTTTTGAGATACTCTCAATTCTACTGTAAAAATTCGAATCTTCGAAAGTATTTTTAATTTATTCTTTATATTGGCATTACCAAATTTGCCTTAATATTGTAAATTAACTATGCATTGTTTTCGGTAAATTAGGCTGCTAAAAATAACTGTAAATATGTATTATTTTTATATGCAATACTGTGTAATAAAATTAACGAATACAAATTACAACAAAACAAGAACAATAAAATGAAAAAGAAAAAAATAATCAAAAATCAATTTCTTATTAAATGCTCCAATGTTCTTCCTTCAACTTGAATACATTTATTAACACGTTGCACAAAATTATTTTTCACTAACACTAATGTCGAAATTTTGAAAAGCATTTCTGATCCTTTCCTTCATATTCATTCTGGTGTTGTTGGAATTTCTTTATATACATAACCTTTTACATAACCCCACAAAAAGAAATCGAGTGGGATCAGATCAGGTGACCTCGGTCAAGAAATGGGTCCTCCTCGACCTATCCACTGATTTTATTTCCAGTGGTTTAAAAATATTCGTACCTCTCGATGGTAGTGGGCGTGTGCACCATCATGCTGGAACCACATATTTCCATAAACTACTTCATTAATATTTTGAAGGTTAGGTAGCACGTCTCTTAAACAATTTAAATACTCCTCGCCGGTTAGAGGTATCTTCAAAAAAATAATGACCTACAAAATGGCACCCAATAATCCCCCCCCCCCCACACACATTTAGTGATCACCGATTTTGTTGGTCAACATGCCTGGTCCAATGACGATTTTCAGTGCTATAATAATGCATATTATGTCTGTTCACTAAACCATTACTTTTTAAGCAAGAATGAATAACACCCTACCTACCACAAATCAAATCATTCCTTACAACCGCCATACTACTCCTACTGTTCAATGGATCCTAAGACCCAAAGAGCAATAGGAAGAAAATTTAACAATCCTCAATTGGAATTCAAACGGAATTGCTAACCAAAAATCTGTTTTTATAGCCTCCTTGGCCACGTACAATATTGACATAGCCTTTCTGAAACCCACCTAACCGAAAATGACACACTTAAAATACAACGATACAGTGTGCATCGCAGTTGCACCTGGAGGAGTAGCTATCATTATTAGGAAAAAATTGACACTCGTGCATTCCAGAAATCCCAAACATTACGCTCGAACCTGTTGGAGTTAAAATTATACTAAGTGATCAAAGTCTCCTAACTGTCTACAGCGTATATAGGGAGTTAAATAAAAAAACTGGATGAAAACGACATAAATGTCCTATTCAATACAACAGATCATATGCTGTTAATAGGAGATATTAATTGTAAGCATATCACATGGGGATATCGAGTCACCAATCCCGAAGGTACTAGGCTCGATCAATACTCAACTATCTATGCTTTTCAAATCTTGCCTAAAGGCGAGTATGCTTACTTCCCCTACCGTAAAAACCAGACATACTCGATATCATACTGCAAAAAACTTATCGAAGCAGATCAACCAGAGAGTCATAACGGAACAAAATTCTGACCATTTACCTGTACTAGTATCTTTCATCAGTACGCCGCAAATAAAGCCACCCCCACAAGGCTCATTAATGAACCAATTGCTTGGAATATCTTCTAATAAAACCTGAACCGCAACCTCCCAATGCCGAACACCTGCGAGACATAGATAATTCACCACATCAATTGTGATTGCTATTAAGTCGTCAGTTATAACCACTACCAAACCTATATCAAACAATAACCATCCTCCCAATCATTAAAAAAGCCAAATCAGACGCCAGTGGCATCGAATCAGAAACGAAAAAAAGGCTATTAAACAGCCTCACTCATTGTCGCAAATAGGAACTTGATGAATACAAACTAGAATCATATCGAATACACATAGCAAGTATCGGCCCTGGCCGAGGCAACGAAGAATTGGTTACCATAATTAATGGCAATGACGCCTACTACACAGGCAGTGCAGAATCTGAAGCTTTTGCTACACATCGAGAGCATGTCTTCACGCCATTATCCATTTGTAATTCTACACACGCCCTCCACGTAATTAATCATATTGAACGAAATCATCCAGTCATAACTGAAAACTTTTGCCTCACACTTCCGAGGGAAATCGAACAAATGATAACTGCCCTGCCCAGGATAAAATAACATGGCCATGACCTTATAACTAACAGGATCCTAAAACACCTCACCAAGGAATGCCTGGTACGCCTAGCCTCAACGTTAAATGCATCCCTCCGTACTGGAAATTTTCCCCGTGACTGGAAACACGCCCACATCCTTATGTTTGCCAAAGCGGGAAAAACAAAGGAGACCTTAAGAACTATCGACCAATAAGACCACTCACTACAATGTCCAAAATCCTCGAAAAAATTATTTATACTAGATTGCTAGAATTCGTGGAAACTCAAAATGTAGTACCACCATTTCAATTTGGCTTTAAGAGGGGCACTCAATTTCTCATCAGCTCCAACCAATAACTGAAATAATAGGAAAAGGATATCACAGCAAATGCTACACTACAGCTCTCTTCTTGGATGTCGCTCAGGCCTTCGATAACGTATGGATCGAAGGCCTAAAGAAAAAGCTACTTAAGATAAATGCTTCCCAAGCAACGATCTTCTCATTTCTAGAAGATAGAACTTTTGCGGTCAAGATCAACTTTTGCATATCTGAAACTAAACAAGTATATGCTGGAGTTCTACAAGGCAGCATCTACACATCTGATATCCCAGGAACCACGGCATCATTAGCCGCATTTGCAGACGACACAGCAATGATCTCTCAAAATGGTGATCTGCAAGAGGCAGTATACCAATTACAAAAATCTGCAAACAAGATTACCAACTGGTTTAAAAATGGGAATATACAAATTAACCCCACCAAATGTCAAACTAAAATTTTTAGTTTAAGAAAGATAACTACCGTGTCTTATATCAATTCAAGAGACTCAGCAGTTAAATACCTCGGCGTCTACTTGGACAGGCGCCTAAGCTGGAACTTTTATCTCAATCACAAGCTGTTACAGGGCAATAATAGCTAAGGCAACTTTATCCATTGATTAACCGCAAGTCAACATTGAAACCTGAATGCGCCATCTTAATGTATAAAACTCTACTACATCCATTCATTGTTTATGCCTGTCCAGTCTGGTGTACCATATCTCAAACGAACATCAAAAAATTACAGGGTTTCAAAACAAAGTTTTACAAATAGCAATGAACGCACGTGGTATATTCGTAACAACCAGCTGCACTACGAGATAGCAGTATCACATGTGAACCAACGTGAAACAGCTAAAAAGTTTCTACAAAACGCTAGAACATGTGACGGTGTCATTCAGTACAACCTATGCCAATTAAACAGACATAATACAATAAAACGATGACTACCACAAGATCTAGTAGTCTCTGATGAAAATAGTGCTTAATACAATAACTATTGTTATCCTATTCTCCCTAGGTTATCAATTATATAAATAGTCTTGCCAAGCCATTTAGTGTCTATGTTACATATGTCATGTGTAACAATTCCTTTCGTTGATTGCAATAACTTGCAAATAAAAAAAAAAGAGGTAAATAATGTGAAATTGAGAAAATTAGGGACTTCTAGCAAAAACCAGTTGCAAAAATTAATTCTTCGTTCAAAATCTTGACCATATAGTTGTTGATGCGGTTCTATATGATATCCATGGTAATTATGGGCATTTAATATATTTTTTTATTGGCGCCCCATTTTACCTGTTTAAAGCAGGCCTTAGCGATTTTTTTTAAAGTTACCATGGCAACATCAACAACTCAAGAAACGAGAAGTCTAAATGACAATTTTTGATTATTGATCTGATAGGAGTATCTTGTAACGTCAAATAAAATATTACTAACAAATTCAAAACCTTTATTTAAACATTATTTAACACTTTTAATTTTATAAATGAAAATAGAAAGTGTAGTTAGTATTAATATTATTTATTAATTTTTATTTACATATTTTACATTATTAGTTCTTATTTCCATTTTTTGTAGTAATAATACTAGTATTTATGATTTCAAGGTGCACCAATAAAAAAAATAGTGTAAAGTATTCGTGGATAACTGGTCTTTAAAACACTTACTCCATTTCGAGCACTCCGGCGCGCGTGTTTTAAATACCTTTTTATCTACTTATCCTTTAATATACTATTTCACGCTAGATTTTTTTTTATATCAGTCATATGTAATATTTGTGAAGTACTTACATGAGGATTTTCTTGGATTGCAAGTAAAACTGTAAGTTGGTTTTCATCATTTATCACTACTCTATTAGCTACTCTCCGTTTTTTAAATTTAACACTATCAGTTTCTTCAAATCTTTGTAAAAGATCTTGAAACGATTTAGGTCGCGGCTTCTTTTCGGCATCGGGATATCTTGCTGCATAAATTCTACTTACCAGTAGGCAATTTTTTTGACATTCTCCAAGAATAAAAATCATTAAAACCATTGCCTGAATATTTAGTCATTTTCAAGGCTTTGAATAAATTAAAACACAAATTAGGTTTAAACTGAATAGCATCAATTGTTACAAACAATTTTTCTGTTTCCAACGCAATATTGTCATGGCACTCTTGTTTTTAATTGCGTGCTTAAACATTAATTCCAAATAATCTTTGTTATTTGATCAATAACCAATTTAAATTTACAAAAAGACGTAGAAAATGGAAAAGTTGATTTGAACCTAATCAAATTGAGTACTTCAGAAATTTTACTAAGGACATTTACATTTAGAAATTTCATTAAGGATTGATTTAAATTTGCCTTGAACGAAAGAGTGACTTGTGTAAGAGTATACACCAATTTTGTTAAAAAAATTCTGTTAAATTTACACTAATTTAATTCAGTGAATTTGTAATTGTTATATTAACTCTTGTTTTTACTTGGAAAAATTTTTTAGCAAAAAAATGAACGCCAAAGTTTCTTTTATAAATTAATATAACTTAATTAGAAAATTTTTAGCATGAAACTACAATTCCATGACCATCTTTATACGTTGACATTTACAAAAAGACGTAAATAATGAAACCGTTGATCTGAGCAGAATCAAATCGAATACATCAGAAATTTTACTAACTGCTCATTTAAGTTTGCCTAGAAGCAAGAGTGCTGTATGCATTAATTTTGTTCAAAAAAGTCTGTTAAATTTAAAATAATTCATTACACCAATTTGTAATTGTTATATTAACTCTTGTTTTTACTTGAAAAAACTATAATCCGATGGTCAACTTAATACCACCATTTTCAGTTACATTACAATTGCAATTTCACAAATAAACCGAAAATTTTTTGAAAATTATTTATTTTGCTTGTTGAAAAGAAAGGATATCGAATGACGTGAACAGCATGAGAGGTGCCATTTAAAAAAAATTAAAGAAAGTTGTACTTACAAACACTGACACGCCCTGTATGTTAATAAAAAAAATCTAAAAATTAAGAAATTTCAAAATACTACAGGACCACAAACAATTTTCTACCATTTTAAAATAAACAAAACTGGCCTAGCAAATCAGTGGCGGCGGCCACAAGTGAGATATTTTTTTAAAAATAATTAAATATCTCTTAAACCAAAATAGATAGACCCATACAATTTGGTATTAAATGAAAGTGTATTTTATGGACTTTCCAAGAATTTAATATATGTAGGGTGTTCCATTTAAAAAAGTATAAATTTAGTTTGCTCCAATAACATGAAACACCCTGTATGATCAAAAATATTTTTAAAATGTAGTGCCTATTGATACCTACCCTGGTCCAAAAATCAGTTCTGTAACTTATTTCGTCTTTATACAAACTTCCACCCCCTCATCGTTTGGCCACCCTGTACATAAGTAGGTACAGAAGGTTGCACAATCGACTTTTACCAGTAATGCAAATAGACTTTTTACATCATTTTACAACGTTTGACAAAGTCTCGCCAAGATCGGCCATGATGTGTGTACGAGTGCGTGAGTGTATGCGGGTGCATGTGTGTCGTAAGCTTAGGAAACATTACCGTTACTACGTATATTTTTATTTCACTATTTTTTGTTATTGTGGAGAAAATGAACGTGCCGGAAGCAATTATTAAGGAAGTAACCAGTGTAGCATCAAGTTTATTTCCAGAAAAATCACCCCCAAGGTACTAGTGTGAATTACCGGGAATACCAATTGTACGATGATTTTTAATATTTATGATGCAAATAGAACACAATTTGTATTTTGTAATCAACTTCTTATAAGAGAGGTTGCATAATTGCAATTGCAGATACTTTTAAGTTAATATGTGTTTATGTCTATCAATCTCTATCTGACGTGAAGTCTTAAACGATTATTGTTTTTGTTTTGGTTATAAAAGTATAAAAGAGAGGTTGGTAGTTATCCTAAAAAAATTATAAAACTAGATGAGTTTTTCTCTGAAGCAGCAGATTTGCTAGATTCACACTGGTGTAGTAATTGTCAAAAAATAATGTTCTACCAGAGTCTAGGAGTGGTTCCATCCAGTCTGAAACAACTTGTTCTGAGGAAGAATGTGAATGATTTTTTGGTTCAGCTTGACCACAATATATTGAAAAGTTGTAAGTGTATCCGTTTTTGATGCACAATTTATAGATTTTTATTCCAAACTTATGCCTTTTATTTTTTATGTATTGACGAAAGCCGAGTCGTCCTCGGAATGGTACCATGGTTTCTTCAATACATACGTTTTCTGGCGGTACTACAACATATTTATACCTTTCGATCAGCAAATCTAGCAACGGTCTTATTTTGCGAAGCTTATCGACGCCTCTTTGTAGCACTTTTTCATTGTCGCAGAAATGTAATGTAGATAATAGCAATTAAAATCTGTTTCTACTCATATACTTGCAAATACTATTTTGGAAAATTTGTTCTTTAGACCAATAGTCTGTAATTGACGGAAATCGACATAAACCCATCCACAGTAAGATGGTAAAAAATAACTCTATCTCATTGTCATTCGTATCAGTCCATTTATGAATACGAGATTTCGGTTTGTTAGTTTTTTCTTTTACTTGGGCTGCGTATTTGTTAGTCTCAATGACAATGTGATGTATGATTTCAGGTGTAAAAAACAATTGAAAAAACTCGTACGGCCTTTTGGAAAAGTATTATTTCACTAAATGAGGGTACCTCAAAATCTTAAGACTTAAGGATTGGTGAGGCAGTGATTGGTTCTCATTCTACTCTTTCGTGTTCCAACAGCTCTTCTGAGCTGTCTGATGGTCTTTCGGCCATGGCTTGACGCACCACTTCTTCTATGGTTTGGTCGAGAACAACTGCTTCGTTTTCAACGTCGGACTTGCCTGTAACAAGGAAGCCGTAAATATAAATTCATAAAAAAATATTGGGCTATATACCAATGTACTTATGGTTGTTTTTGGAACTTACCGGAAGAGTCGATAGATTCATTTCCATAAACAGTTCTAGTAGAGCTAGAAGATGAAGCCTCACACGAAGGTCCAGGTTGAAATGACGCAGATCTGAAGAAAAACATATTATTTATTTATTTATTTTTTTATTTATAGAATTTACAATTTCACAAAGAAAATTAAAATTTCATTACTTATTTTACGATTATATTATTTATTATACCTGACAATGAAGATGAGCTTGGAACGTACGTAACAAGTCCGCCCTTCGTCTTCACATTTTTTATATCGCGTCTCTGCTTCTTATTAGGGATTTCCTCACATTCACTATTACTTTCACTCTCGCTTCCTGGTGAATATTCATCTGAGGATTCATTGGTAGCAAATGTATCTTCCTCTTCGTCTGACATTATGGCGTCCCATAGTTTTTGGAGACGAATTTCGTTTTTTCGTAAGTCATCACGATGCACTGTTTACCCAATTACTTATAAAACAGAACTGACGTGCAAATTTTGCAGATGCACAATAGTCTATTCTAGAAGTTATAACTTGTTCAGACTTGTCTTTGAGGCACAGTATTTGTACCTCGCGGCACAAGCGATACATATTTTACATTCTGTGCCGCGAGGTACCAATGCTGTGTCACACTTTTTTTTTTCAAAAAAATGGAAAATAACATTTCTGGAATGTACAAGTAAAATTACGTCGAAATCAAGACAGAATAAAATTTGGCACGGAGGGACGACCACCTTTTGTCTTTTCATGGCGGCAGCCAACGTGTTAATAATTAATATCGCGCATGCTGTTTCAAATAATCCCAATAAATAGGACATTTTTGAACTCAGGAGAAAGAGTTGCATCGATTTCCGCGAAAAATATACAGGGTTGCCATTTAAAAATATGAACTTTGACGTCATATCCAGAAAGTGCGCAGCGCCATCTACATGTGCGACAGAGCATAAAGTCCGGAATCAAAATAAAAAATCGACGTGTCGCAGGATTTTGACCACAAATTAATGATTTCGAAAATAATGAATTTATCCGTTACTTTCTGAGCGCACTGTATACATTATACAGTGGTGTTTATACTGTTTACTCAAGAACTTTTGCAGCGTTTTAAGATAATATGTGTAAAAAACAATGTGGGTTAAATATGAATAATTAAGCGGTTATTAAATACAATGTTAATAATGGGGAATTAGTGTGAGTAAAGTTTGTAACAAAAAAAATCCAACCAAAAAAATCTATACAGGTACATTTGAATATTTGTGTTAAACTATAATTCTTAAATAAAAAATAAACTAGAAATTAAATGTATAAATAAAACACTACAAACACTATCCACAATACTTATTATAAACTTTAGTTCACGCAAATTCATTAATAAATACGAATATTAATACGTAAAGTCTCCAAAACGCTATCATTACACAATTGAGGCAATGAAGGTCTCATAAATAATTTGCAGTCGAATTTCCTTTTCAAGTATCAAATAAATATGAGAATATGAAAGCTATTGCAGACTAATTTTACGAAGTTTTATAAATAATAGATAGGGGCCAGTTTGCATGGCAGCTTCGGGGTTCGAAATACACGCATCTCACGCAGGAATGATTTGCGTGAGCGATACGATATTTGATAAGTAAGCCCTATTGCAGAATGCATAAAAAATGTTAAAAAAAAACAAGGTCGACATTTTTGTATTTTTTTCTAGTCGCATTTAGGAACATTGGATTATAGAATTATTGTTTTCAAATTACCTACATTATAATTTATTATGCTCGAAAATTGATATCGATCAGTTGATACTTTTTGCTATTTTTATCCCTCCCCATAACAAATAATAAATCGAAATAGGTACTGGTAAATCAGCAATAATAATTAAGGCTAATTTTAATTTTTTTCTTTTGTCATTTATTTTTTGTGCGTGACGTTAAATTAAGCTAAAATTTCACTAGTACGTGTTGTAGTCTACTCTACAATTACGCTATTGAAAATTTTATTGCAATACATCAACAACGACGTGTTTGTTACAATTTCAATTAGTTAAATTCAATTTTGAGTTCAAACCACAATGCAAAGGACTACAATTTTGTTTGAGTACTTTTTTTTTCTTTCTTATATTATGTATCGATTTTTTGTTGTAAAACAAAGGTTTTATTTTTATTTAAAACTCGTAATTTTACAATATATTGGTTTTAAATTTAGTACATGAAATTGAGTGAATTAATTATATGGTGATTTTCCAATAATGACATTCAGGGTGTGGCGCGAAGAGTTTTGATTAAAAGTAATGGCGGATACAGTTATGTTAAAAATCTGAAATTACGAAACTGTAGGTTTTGGATGACGCTGAGTTCAAATATAATATTGTCCTGAATGTGGCACTTCCGGTTATACCGGAAGTAGACGTCAACTTTGTTATTTTAAATGGAACCTAATATTTTTTATTTTATTTTCGAATTCTACATGAAATTCTAGATAAAATTTGTGCACAATGTCCTATACCAAAAATGAAGTATTTTCGAGATATTTCGATTTTTTTTTAAAATCCTAGTCCACATTGAATAACGATATCTCCATTAATAACGAAGCTAGTGACGTGAAATTGTAACCAATAAACAACAAGCGCTTGCCCGTTAACTCCATGTATCCATCTCATTGATATTTCATACAGGGTGTTTTAAACTTAGCCGCCAACATGCACAATTTAAATCATTTATAAGTTGCTTACTTTAAATAGAACACCCTGTATTTTATTACATTTTCCACTGTATTTTTTTAAGCCAATTCGTTTGGTATCAGTATTCCCTATACCTAAATCCAACCACTTTTGAGATATTTCATTATCTTAGTTAAAACATAACAACACTTAATTATTTCAACATTAGTAAAGGGTAGGCCATGATTTCCATTATTTAAGGTGATATTTTGTTATTTTTTCATAAGTTATTAATTCTGAAAAGTAACCAATAGCCTGAAAGCATTATTAATTGTGGATATCATTAAAAACGTTGACTAGGTATTTTGTATTAATTTAATTAAATAACTTACAAACAAAAATGACTAAATGTAATATTAAACAAATAAAGTTTTATAATAAGTGTTCAAAATTAGTACCATCTACTTCTAAACATTTATGAATCCTTTTCATTAAGTTATGTCTTGTAATTCTGGAAATATGGTCGGGTGTTAGAGAATTAAAAGCAAGTAAGACTGCATCATATCTTTCTTTGTCGTAACAGGTTTGGAAAATACCTAATTTTTAATGTAATCCCAAATACCAAAATCTAGAGGAGCCAAATCAGGAGAGCGTGCTGGCCAACGAAACGGACCCTTATTGTCATTCCATCTATCATCAAACATGTCGTAAAGATGCTGAGCAACAGGCCCAAAGTTATGAGGAGGTGCTCCATCTTGCTGATATCAAGCTGAATCCGCCTCTCCATTTCTTAAAGTATGTAACGCCGGTCGTATGACTTCTTCTAAAATGTGGCAATATCTTGTACCATTTAAATTTTCATCATGAAATTTTAATGCTAAAATTTTATCGTCTTTTATTGCACAAAACTATCTTGGAAATAACGTTCTCTACTAACATGTGGATTTTCAGTAGACCAAAAATGGAAATTATGTCGATTAAATAATCCATTTTTGCTAAACTTTGCTTCATCACACCATATAACTTTTTTTATGAAGTTATCATCCTCTTGGGTCTTTATTAAAAACCATTCACAGAATTCTACCCTTCGAGGAAGTTCACCTAATTGTAAGTGTTGCACCAAATGATATGAAAATAGTTTCCATTTGTGTTTTTTTAAAACGCGATGAATTGTTCTCGTCGACAAAGTAAGATCTCTCTCACAATCTCTACTGGAGGCATTTGGAGAGGCCGTAAAATAACCCAAAACATTAATTTCGTTTATGTCACTGTCCACTAGTGGTTTATTTTTAGAAGTCCGTTCAACAATTCTATTACACTCGCCGTAAATAATAATAAGATCTAAAAATCATTATTAGTAAAAGCCTACATTTGCCATTATTTACTATGAAATACAAACTGGTAAAGAAAACAGTCAAAGCAACATAAACAAATAACATTCTAACTATCAAATCTTGGACAGCCATGGTCTACCCTTTACTAATGTTGAAATAATTAAGTGTTTTTATGTTTTAACTATGATAATGAAATATCTCAAAAGTGGTTGGATTTAGGTATAGGGAATACTGATACCAAATGAATTGGCTTAAAAAAATACAGCGGAAAATGTAATAAAATACAGGGTGTTCTATTTAAAGTAAGCAACTTATAAATGATTTAAATTGTGTATGTTGGCGGCTAAGTTTAAAACACCCTGTATGAAATATCAATGAGATGGATATATGGAGTTAACGGGCAAGCGCTTGTTGTTCATTGGTTACAATTTCACGTCACTAGCTTCGTTATTAATGGAGATATCGTTATTCAATGTGGACTAGGATTTTTCAAAATTTAAAAAATCGAAATATCTCGAAAATACTTCATTTTTGGTATAGGACATTGTGCACAAATTTTATCTAGAATTTCATGTAGAATTCGAAAATAAAATAAAAAATATTAGGTTCCATTTAAAATAACAAAGTTGACGTCTACTTCCGGTATAACCGGAAGTGCCACATTCAGGACAATAATATATTTGAACTCAGGGTCATCCAAAACTTATAGCTTCGTAATTTCAGATTTTTAACATAACTGTATCCGCCATTACTTTTAATCAAAACTCTTCACGCCATAGCCTGTATACAACAAGAATTTAAAGTGAACCACCCTAAATATCGAGCAAGTTTACAAAGTCGTAACTCTTTTATTTATTTATGGATTTTAGCGATTTTTGAATTATTTTTTTTAATTATTCAAATTCAAATATCAGTTTAAAAATACTTGCATTAATACATACGCTGCCCCTACAGGGTGAGCAGGTTTTTAAACTTTTTTCAGTGGAGTGTCTCGGTATTATTGAACACTCTGTACATTTACTCTATGGTATAATAGCTACCTATATTTGTCATCCTCATACTAGTTTTTGAATTTTAGCTCTATCTTTTATAGATCAAAAGATAAATTGAAAAAAACGTCTAAAACATAATCGTGGCATCAATTATCTAAACTTAAGCTATGGTTAAGAATTATTATTATTATTAAAAATCAGATGCTCTCCCTTGAGCCCTTATTACTTCATCACATCGTCTGGGCATGCTCCTTATAATTCTGTCGATTAAGTCGCCGCGTAGAGCGTCCCACTCTTCGTGCAGAGCAATAGTGAAATCGTTGATATTACTGGAGCATGAGGCGACTGAAATTCATCTTTGGTGAGCGTTCCACACTGCTCTATAGGATTGAGGTCTGAGACAATTTAGGTCATACCATTCGTATAATACCATGCTCCTCAATAAAATTATTGACAATAACAGCGCGGTGAGGCCTGGCTTTGTCGTCCATTAAACAAATGCTGGACCCTGAGCTATTGATGCTTTAAACCATTACAAAGTGTCCACCAAAAGAAACGTGTTCTACAGTGCAATTCTGGTCATACCTGTCATTCTGCCGTTTACGATTACTGTCTGGATGTAGGCAAAACGCGTTTCATCTGTAAATAGACAGTTTGACCAGCTGACTTAGTTCCAATGTTGGTGATCACGGGCAAATTGTAGACGATTTCTTTTATGTGCCCCATATTTTGGATATCGAGCGGGCGTTTGAAGGATAAATCTGCCTCCTTAAGTCTATTTATTATAGTGGCATTGGAAACATTAACTCGTCTTGATTCAAGCAAAATCTGTTTTCTGTTTTACCTGCGAATTTAAATGTCGGTTTGCAGAACAGTTCTTCTCAAAAATCTATCCATTGAGGAGCTGTGCAACACTGTCGTGTGTGAATTTGGTGTGTTGTTTTCCAGATATATTTTCCAAGCCCAATTTACGGAACACCTTGATACACCCAAACGTCTACTGATTTCTCTACGCGAGACCTGACTCAATCTGTTCAATATACCTTCCCATAAAAACGTTTTCTAATCGGGGCATTTTAATTTAAGTAATAATTATTTTGCAGAGTAAGTGACAGAAGAGTCAAACAATTTATGAAAAACGTCAAAGAATCTTGTCTAAGCCAACTTTACATCCTTTAAATTTTGTTTACCAAATAGGAAATTACAAGTGTAAATATAACTGTTTTTCAATTTATCTATTGATCTACAAAGATAGAGCTAAAATTTAAAAACTGGTATGATGACGACAAATGTAGTTAGCTATTGAACCATACATTGAATATACAGGTTGTTTAATAAGACCTAGGAACTCCACTGAAAGAAGTTAAAAAACCTGCTCACGTATATCACCTTGTAGAGGCTGCGTATGAAGAAAATTTAAGTATTTTCCAACTGGCATTTGAAGCTATATAATTTAGGAAAAAAATAATTCAAAAATCGTTAAAATCCATTAATAAATAAAAAAAGTTACGGCATCGTAAGCTTGACCGATATTTAGGGTAGCTCACTTCAAATTCGGATCTGTATAATGTGGCAAACAATTTTTGATCGAAAGTTTATGTTGTCTTGTAGTGTAATGTTCTCCTCCTGTTCCGCCCTGGTAATTTTCCTATTATTGATAATGCGATGTTTTAGTGGTTTTGTATTGATTACAATCATGCATTTGGTATTTTTGGTCTTAAAAAAAAAGAAAAGATAGATTGGTGTAGCTCAAATAGTAGTGTGTGGATATGTGCGGTTATTTCATATTCATTTTCTCGGTCCTTATCAGATAGTTGTGGTGATTCGGAGTACGCATGGAGTATTATCAACGGATTCTTCAATCTTCTCGGGTTGGTCGTCAAGGAGTTGGGTTAGGGTGACCGGAAGGTGTTTGAAATTAAGTTTAGGTCTTTTGCGTGGAAATCGAAGAAAACGACTGTAAGGAGTGATAAGGATCTTTCTGGTAGGGAGTGTGCAGCTGAAAATCTTTCTGTGCGTAAAGTTCCATTGTAATGTTTGCATTCTGTCTGTAATGGGTGGTATGTTTGCGTGTTGCATTGTGAGATTATTAGAGCATTTGAAGGGTAGTGTGTGTGTATGTGTCTTAGGATTCGGCGTCTACAGGCCGAAATGGAGGAAAGTTGATTTAGATTGATATTTATGCATGAGGGTGCCCGGAAATCCATGTTTTGTAGGTGTGTTGCAGTGTTTTGGGATGACAACCTCTGATTCGATCCCCCGAGGACACCGAGTAAATTTACAAGTGTCGGGGTGCAAAGTTTTTTTTGAAAGAAGGAAGGAAGTGGCCCACCATCATCCCGGCTTGTTTCGGTCAAGCGGTCCACATTTCAGGACAGATCGTGCTAGAAGGTTGGTTCGGTGTTAGAAAGATACTCGGCGCATTACTAGTGAAGGCAGGTAGAGTACAGCGACTCTTGGTTAAGAGTTTGGTGCGTATGGGGCGCCTACCTTTCGGTTTATCCCCTTAAGCATGGCTAATTTCCAAGAAGGCAGGATAAGGAGTTAGCCATAGTTTGACAGAAATTACTGTAGTAGTTAAACATAAAAACCAAAACTAATAACTGATTAAAAATATAAATGTATATATATATATATATATATATATACATATATAAAATAATAAAATATATAGCCTTGATGTGACGGCGAGCGGCTGAAAAGGAAAAAAAAATCCGGAAGAAAGACTGATATCCAAAAGGGTGCAGGTGCCGATCCTGCGTAGGAGTCCAGTGCAGTAAATTTCCTGCAGTAAAAGATGAAGAGAGGATGTTTGGCAATCGCGCACAAGGAGTCAACGGTACTGTTCTGTAGGCCTCAAGGTAGGTTCTTAGGAACAGGGACTGTAGCGAGACCAGTTTCCTGGCTACGTGAGAATGTCTGAGTCTGTCATACCAGATGTCAAAGCCGTAGGTTAGTGTGAGAAGCACTTCACAATTAAAAATCAAAGACTTTTTGGTTAGATTCCATTTGAGGCGCGAGTATTTGCATAGTAGATGAAGTAAAGTTTTACATTTTTCGACTGTGTATGAGCAATGCTTAACGAATGATAGCTTGTCATCTGTGTACAGTCTGAGATACTTTAACTCGAAAACTCTTCGAACTTACCGGTTGTATAAATGCAAAGTTGAATTTTGTCTGTCTAGTGGCTGCCCACCCAGGTCATCAGTCGGGTTAGGTACAAGGAAGTTCTAACCTCTAGGTCACGCCTATTGTCTGCGGTGACTGTGTAGACAATGTCATCCGCGTAGGCAAAACAGTCCATGAAGTCCGGCAGTTTTTGTCCGACGAGAGAATTAACGACTAAATTTCATAAACACGGTTCTAGGACCGATCCTTGTGGGAAACCCTTTGAAAGAAGCTTCGTAACCGAATACTTCGATGCCCCCGAAGTGTAGCGGATCTAGAGATCCTCCAGTTAACTACAAATGACACGCATAGGGTCGGCAGGCATTCTCTTAACGCCGAGAGCATTTATGATTGATAGTCACCATACGTTATGGAATGTCCCGGCAATGTTGACGAAGATTGCCAGTGTACCTGACGGTATTTGTTTTAATATTTGTAATTAGTCGGCAAACTCAGTAAGTAGTCTTACGTCCTGGAATAAAACCGTACCGGTTAGGATGGAAGAGTCGTTCAGGAGGGATTTCATTGTACAGTCTTTGGGGAAGCACACTTTCGAATGCTTTCCAAATTCAGATAATAACGTTATCGGTCTATACGAATTTATGTCTGTGAGATCCTTTTTACCGGGTTTTAGAATTGTTATTAGTTTGCCAGTCTTCCAACTGATAGGAAAATACCCAAGTTTTATGCAAGAATTAAATAATTCGACGAGTGTACACGAAAAGGTCTCTAGCAATGTCCTAAGTATGTTACTATGAATTTCGTCCAGTACAGGAGCTTTTTTCTTAGGGATCTTTGGCGCTAAGTCAAGCAGGTCTTCACGTGTGACCACCCAGGCTTGTCTGGGATCCAAATTAACAAGACGGGAACGCATTTCGGTGTGGATGGGTCCGTCAGTTGTCGGATCCTCGTCGGGAAAAGGGATGTTTAACAAAACAGTCATGGTCTCATGTTCGGCAACAGTGTATTTGTCACCGTCCTGGAAATTGGAGCAGGGATTAACGGGAACTTGTTAGTGAGAGGATATTCTGAAGACCGCACCCAACGGATTTGCCGCCAAGTTGGTCTCAAAAAAACATTGCCATGAGCCAGATTGTTGTAGTACAAAATCGAGCAGTGTTGTACCAGTTGAAAAATATGGAAACATTGCAATCGGCCAGATTGGGAAATTCGTTATGATTGTAATTGAGATGTCGAAAGCAAAGTGCTTGTGTTTACGGAGACTCTCCGTCTTGATGTGAAAACATGTAATATTGCGAGACAAACATGCCTCTTAACAATTTTGAAGAACATTGAACTATGTAAGCAAATAGGTTATCATATTTTGCAGTAGTATTCATTGGCGTATCTTTTGACCGAAATACCGACTCCTCCACCTTGTTGAACACATTGCTTATTTGAAGATTTCGTGAGCTCTAAAAGTTTCTCACAAAAGGGGTAAAAATGTGTAGTATGTTGAATTACCCATAACTCTAATTCTGGTTGTCATCCTCCACAGAATAAAGTTTAAAGACCAATGATTCCATACCCGCATAGAGCAGACATGTGTGTAATTAGCCGTTAATTATGCGACATGGGCAAAAGTTGCAATTAAAATTATATTGCGACGGTTAACTTCATGAGGCCATGTATTTCTGCTTAAATAATCGATATGACTCACTTTATAGCCGTGAACTTACGCATAATTAAATTATATTTTTCACTACCAATCAAGTATATTATTTCCCTAGCAAAGTAAATGTTGATATTGTTAAAAAGTGGCTATCACCATAAGATTAGCTTAATTATTTATTAATATTAATTGTAAACGTACAATCTGTACAATTCTTTATACTTAAAAACCTATTAGCAGCCATACCTTCACAGATCTGCGCATTGTTGGATATGTTATTTAAGTCAAAAATTTTCATCGAATGGCAAACGGTTAAAGTGCCAATGCAAAGACCACAGCTGAATTTTTGTAACGAAATCATAAAATAATTGTTAATAGAATATAATGTGTTGATAGTGAAAAAAATAATATACTTTACACAGGAAGTAAGGATTTACTCTAACTGTTAAATACCTCGTGTACGCTCGGGAATTAAATAATGTTCGGTATAGTAAATCCTACTTACATCCACTGTAAAGTAATATAGGTACACATTACAAGAATATGATGATCTTTTTCGAACGAAAATAGTCTATGAATAAAGATTTTCAATAAGATGAATCAAAAATTATTTCACGAATTAAATTTAGTAAATTGCGAGATCGTGATGTCGGGTATAGTTTTCTGAATATACAGTATCGCATATGTTACGTTTACCTCATTTTGTGACGATCAGATTGGAAAAATGCGTTCGAAATACTAGGCCCATATTGCTGCAGTGTCCACTGAAGATTTTTTTAACGTGAATATTTGACCTAGTTGAGGTTACCCGGTCGTGGTCAAAATATGACGTATACATTATTAATTGGTATTCAGCCGTTTGTTGAGTGAAATGCCTCTACCAAAAATTTTTACTTTTTTACTTTTGACCCGGTAGAGGTCAAACGATCAAGGCCAAGATAAGGAGTGCATATCTTAGGGTATACTATCAATTAGCGAAAACAGATTTGAAAAAAAATTGAGCTGTTTTTTGTAATCACAGCACGGGTGGACGGCTGTACTGTCAAACAAGCTGAATTGAACTAGCATGGCGACAGTGTACGAATATGCTACACATAACCTAATAGTAAGATATTCTCGGAACAACTTTCATTTCCAAAAATTTGGTCTATCTATGGAAAAATAGTGTATAGTCTTTGCATTTCATTTTTAGATTGCTATTTGGTATACCGGGTGTAAATCAAATAGTTACTGTAACTTTTGAACGGGTCGTTAGATTTTGTTCAAGTTTTGATGGGTTATATTGGGGCCAGTTTGGGATTTTTTACGTAAAAAACCATATGACGGACTTCCGGTTTACCGGAAATGACACAAAAGCTGAAAATTTAAAGGGGAACAACCTGTGTATTTTTACATGTTTGGATTTTACGGTTTCAAATACATACAGTTCATCTGCCAAATGTCAACTCAAACGCCATTTTGCTTTGACAGAGTCGGCTTCAGCAGCATGTGTTAATAAAAATTAGAAAATTAAAAATTACTGCTTTATTTAGAAACTAAGGAAATCATCATGCATACCGTTTTACTAGGTCTTGAAAAAGCAATTTGATATACAGCGCGATGTGTTGGGAACAGTGAGTTTTAGTTAAAAAACCGTAATTTTTAAATTTAATCGTTAACAAACTTTACAAAAGTTAATTATTAGGAAAAATAATATTGTGGGGGTAATTGTGCGTCAATTATCTATAATTTAGATGACGTCATAATGATCTAAAATTAAAAAAATATTTAAAAAAATAAAATTAAAATGGCGCCTGAGTTTACATGTAAACATGTAAAAATATACAGGGTGTTCTATTTAAATCTTGAAGCTTTTGCGCCATTTCCGATGAAACCGGAAGTCGGCTATATTGTTTTGTTTATGTAAAAAATCCCAAACTGGCACTAATATAACCCACCAAAATTTGAACGAAATCTAACGACCGTTCAAAAGTTACATGTATTGATTTACACGTGTGTATATATATATATATATATATATATATATATATATATATATATGTATATAATTAAATTGTGTTTATATTGGAAATTAACCATTTCACTTTGTTTATAATAATTTTTTTTGTTTTGTTGATAGTCATAAGCTAGATAGCCAGCAGGGAGTTTTAAGTATTCCTGTTTGTATTTCATAAATTTGTGACATTTGTTATATTTAAATTGGCATTTTAATAATCTCCAAGATTTTACTTCTTATCTAGTGATTTAAATTGATTGATCAACAAAGATTAAATATAATTTTTTATAGTAAGCCCAGAATCCAAATATGTGAAAATATACAGGGTGTTTCATTTAAATTTTCAGCTTTTGCGTCATTTCTGGTGAAACCGGAAGTCGGCCAGACACAGGCACAGACACAGACACATACACAGGCACAGACACAGACACAGACCCAGACATACACAGGCACAGACACAGACACAGACACACACACACACACACACACACACACACACACATACACACACACACACACACACACACACACACACACACACAGACACAGACACAGGCACATACATATATAGACACAGACACAGGCACAGACACAGACAGACAGGCACAGGCACAGAAACAGACACAGACACAGACACAGACACAGACACAGACACAGACACAGGCACAGACACAGACACAGACACAGACACACACACACACACACACACACACACACACACACACACACACACACACACACACACACACACACACACACACACACACACACACACACACACACACACACACAGACACAGACACAGGCACAGGCACAGGCACATATACAGACACAGACACAGGCACACAGACACAGACACAGACACAGGTACAGACACAGACACAGACAGACACAGACACAGACACAGACACAGACACAGACACAGACACAGGCACAGACACAGACACAGGCACAGGCACAGGCACAAACACAGGCGCAGACGCAGACGCGGACGCGGACGCGGACGCGGACACAGACACAGACACAGACACAGACACAGACACAGACAGACACAGACACAGACATAGACACACACCACGCACACACACACACACACACACACACACACACACACACACACACACACACACACATACATACACACACACACACACAACACACACATACATGACACAGCGCACACACAAATCACACACACACACACACAACACCGCACACACACACACACACATACACACACATACACACACACACACACACACACACACACACACACACACAGACAGACACAGACACAGGCACAGGCACAGGCACACATATACAGACACAGACACACACAGGCACAGACACAGACACAGACACACACAGACACAGACACAGACACAGACACAGACACAGACACAGACACAGACACAGACACAGACACAGACACAGACACAGGCACAGACACAGACACACACACACACAAAACACAGACGCAGACACACAACACAGACACAGACAGACACAGACACAGACAGAACAGACACAGACAAGACACACGACGCGCACACACACACACACACACACACACACACACACACACACACACACACACACACACAGACACACACACACACACACACATACATGCACACACGCACACATAATACACACACACACGCGCGCGCACACACACACACACACGCACACAGGCACACGCGCATACACGCATACACGCACACACACACATAAACACACGCTCGCGCACACGCACACAGGCACACACTCATACACTCACGCATACACTCACGCATACACACACACACACACACACACACACACGCGCGCGCGCGCGCACACACACATCATGGCCCACCTTGGCGAAGCTGTCAAAAGTTGTCAAATGAGCTAGTAAGTCAATGGTGTACCCTTCTATACTTACGTATGTAAGGTTGGAAGGTAAACATTGATATATGCAAAAATGTGTGGTTTGTGTGAATGCTATTTATCAATAACTTGTTTTCTATAGCATGCCAAATTTCTACGGTACATAATTGGCGCCTAGTTGCTACATAACAAAAGTTTAGTTAAACTGAAGTTTGTGGCCTCTTGAAGTTACCTTTGCCAATTACGTTTTCTGTGTGCAAAATAACGGATAATTATACCGGTTTAACTCAAACAAATCGGAAATGAAATTGCTTGCACTGCGATTATTCACTTCATTTCCCTATCAGCAAAAATAATATCTTATTCATCTAAAGACGAACAATTTTTAAGACGATTGAATACCAACGCAAACTGACAGATTCATGTTACCAAAATCGCCACACTCTGAATTTCGGGCTTATTTTGTAAATTTCGTACTAACAAAAATATATGTATAACCCCAACGAAAGAAGGATGTGGAAAGGCGAGACGTGGTTAGATAATATTGTAGACAATATCATTTATATATATATACAATTGTATTATTGCAAATGTAGTAAAACGTATTCGTTGATATTCACAACAAAAAGACAACACACTGGTAATATTGGTGATTCGTCAGTAGTCAGGCATAATTACCAATGTTTCCTAAATATTGGCAATAGTATTTGCTTACATCTCAGCGTTTACCTACGTGCAATTTTTTAATACCAAACACGAACGTCCGTTATTTTTATGTTAAGGTGCTTTAATTTTTATTCACTTTGAAGCAAACAAAAATAAGAATGATCGTAAAAATGTTCAAGTACGTAACACCTCACATTGAATTCTATTATCTGTTTATTTAACGTTGATAATCTACAAGCGGAAATCACTCAGTAAATGCTCAATTATGATTGGATAATTTTTATTGTTATGTTTACTTGAACTGTCGAATTTATATTTACCTTAGCTTAGTGTTCGTGTGACTATTGTAAATGACTTTAGTACATTTTCTATACAAGTTTTATCTAGTATAAGTTTATACTTAAGTGCAGGACACATCAGGCTTCTGCACGGTTTGGGAAACTGAATTCTTAAACAATGTTTTTATATAGAATGTTAATATTCCTAATTACATGTATATTAAGGAAGTAGATAAGACCGAAAATTTAAAGATAAATCGCATCCGTACAGGTCATGGAAGTTGTAATTGTTGTTACGTCATTGGAATGTCACTCAGAATTCAAGTTGTACCACTTTTCTTCAAACTGCTTAAAATTTGTACTTTTGTTTCATCCCGTAGTATATGTTCAATTTAAGTTTGCGTCTTTTAATATTTTACAACAGGACAAAAGTATTAATTAAGACTAATAAGACTTGTCTCAAAACGAGACAAGTTGATTGTATTTTTTCACTATCCCTATAGATGCGTTTGACCTCTCTGACCAGTACGTTTATAAAAATGTCATATTTTTAATGACTATCGCAAATTTTCAACATTATAGGTTAACATGAATAGTAGTGATGTATAGAAATTTGAAATCCGGTGACCCTGTTTTCGGACCTTGCATTATCGTTATCTCAGTGCGTAACAGCGGCAAAATCCAATATCCGGTAGACTAGCCAGGCATGTTTTTCATGGCTTAAAAGACATATAATACGCACACGCATTTCATGCGGATGTAAATACAACGACGCGACGTTAGAAGCAAGGAAGCGCTATAAAATGCAGCTCTAATGCAGCTAGTGGTTGTCCTTGGCCACGAAACCACACGACATTTCGTGGGGTTCTTTACACTCAAATTAATCCCCCCATGTCCCACCGCCTTCAGTCAAAAAACCAGCACAGTTAGTTTCTATAGGAATATAACCGCAATTGTCATTTGAATTATTTATTACATGCGCGAGCATTTAAATTACGTTTTTAAAACAGAATGTAGTAGCGTTTGGCAAATAATGACCATGAACACATTTCCAGGTCAAAGACGGATACTCATATTATGTCATAAATTAACACTCGTATATCTCTGAATCAAAAATTAATTTTGTAACGGTATTATGAAGAGCCATCTGAAAATACCCTAGCTCTTCATTTTTATGAAATCTCTAATTAGATTTGAAGTAAATAACGTGTTGAATAAACAGCGATTGCATTTTTAATTAGCCTTTAGGATTTTATCTTAAAAAAACATGTCAATACCTATAATTTCCATAATACATTTTGTGATTAATATTGCTTAGTTGATATGCCATTGATTAATATACGTATTATATTTAAGTAATATAAACATAAACTTTAGGTAACATTTGGTTACTACCGCTTTAATTTAAATAAAAAAAAATGCGATCTATATCTTGAATTGGCGATAAAGTGATCGAAAATATTCAATGACAAATAAATAAGAAATGTAATAATTTACGCTACGTATTACGTTTACTATATCTTATTAATCATTTATGCGATATGATCTTAACCTAAATAACGTGTATTGTCCATTTAACACAACCGTAAAACTTTTTAAAAAAAGTAAAGGTTCTTGTAATGTAATCTGACATCATTTACTGACTGAAAAAAAATTAAACAAAAGCAAAAATTTGTTTTAATTCACCAAATGAGTGTCCTAATGACTAAGCAAAAAATTGTGAGAGTTTGATTAATTTTTCATATTTCACGATTACCGTGTATTATCACATTATTTACCGATATTTTGGCAAATGCTGGAAGTCGTTCAATTTTTGGATTTATACTTAAAACACTTTAAAATCCTCTCAATGACAATAGGTTACACTAGAGGTCTCTAAATATTAATGGTACTTTATGTCTTGTAGTAGAGTCGGGGCATAATTCCTCTCTCTCTCTCTCTCTCTCACTGTTTTTCGGCTGCTTGGACAGTTATGCAAAAGATAATAAATGTTACACTTTCTAATCTAATTTCTTAGTTATAAACACATTAAGCAAAAATTGTAGATTAGAATTTCTGCTCAAAAAACGCATATGCCTTACAAGAAAAACTTCTCCATATACAGGGTGAGTCAGTTTTTTGTAGACAAACTTTAACAGGAGATAGAACACATGTTCTAAAAAGAAAAGTTCCTACAAACATATGTCGTAGAAGGCTTCGTTTCCGAGATACAGGGTGTTGAATACAATTTTTTTTCTCAAATTTTCATTATAACTCATAAACGAATGCTTAGATTTTTTCATGTTGGGGGATAATGTCTATTAATTAAGGGCATAAAACAAGCGATAAGAATGTTCACAAACTTGCACAGTGGCGGAGTGGAGGGTGCTCAACCCCTTTCATAAACAGAACTTCTACGCCAATGACTATTTTTAAAAAACTGTTATTTTCATTATCTACATACAGTTTAACAAAATAATGTACCTTCTTCTGTTTCGAAATTCCTGTGCGTTTCCGAGTTATTTTGATTTTTAGTGTTTGATGTGGTACTAAGTTAAGTAATGTGCTTTATGTGAATAATTGAATATAAAGTTTTTAATAAAAAGATATAATAAAACATTTAGAGCCATTTTAGTACCTAACGATCGTTTCTTTAAAATTTCAAATACATTTTCATTTATAAATAGGTAGGTTATCGGTTTTTTTTAGTATCCATTGTTATTATCCTCGTATAAAAAGAAATGCATAATTATTATTGTTATGCGGTCAATACTTTCTGTATAATTATGTATGTATCAATTTCGCCATAAACATGTATGTAGTTTTTAAGTGAGATTCTAATAAGTTATAGACCGCTGCTCACTTGCTCTCATTAAAGAGCCGCCACTGTATCAAGCCATACTCAAATACAAGACTTTTGTAAATTGAAATCTGTTTAGTACACTAATTTTAACAATCCTTATTTATTATTGTAACAATACTTAATTAATAATTGTGAAATTAATAAGAATTCTTAGCAATAACGATTTATAAATAAATAACAATAACACTAGTATAATAAAATTAGACACTTTGTTCAAAATGTAAACCGTTCTTTTCAATACACATTTCACAGCGACGTACAATAGAACGTCTTAAGTTAACTAAATGATGCACCCTTATTTCATTGCAACAAAATATGGTACTCCTTGGAAAACAAGTAAGTATTAAATTTTATATTTTGAAACGACAGTTTGACTTTTTACAAACACTTGCTTCATCTTGAATAATTTCACTGTTATTAATTATTGTTTTTAAGTTCAAAAAGTTATTTCATTTGATTTGCCAGCTTTTAATTAGTGTAACATGCCGTTTACATTTACAAATAGCGAACAAGCCGACATTCATTTTATTTATGGGTTCGCAAATGGGAATTCAAGGTACGCAGCTAGGAAGTATCGGAGAAGATTTCCAAATAGACGACAACCTGATCATTCCGTTTTTGTGAGTATCCATCGTCGATTTGTTAACCAGGGTTTGAAAAATGTACATGGCCGACAGAACAACCGTGGACGAGATAGAATTGGAGAGGGTATATTGCGTGAATTTAATAGGAACCCACGACAAGTACTCGACGTACTGCTGTTGCTCTTGGTATTTCCCAAAGTAAAGTTTCGGTTTTAAAACGGGATCACAGACGCCCATATCATTTTCAACCTGTTCATGGTTTATGTCCAGGTGACGCCGAACGAAGACTTAATTATTGTAGGTGGGTTCTTAACTCCATTCAAAATAATAGAGATTTCTTATCCAACATACTGTGGACTGATGAATCCTATTTTACTCGTCGTGGTATCGTAAACTTTCACAATCTGCATATATGGGCACATGAAAACCCACATGCCATTCGACCAAGAAGTTTTCAACATGAATTTAGTAAAAATGTCTGGATTGGAATTTACGGCAACCACGTGTTTGGACCTTATTTCTTGCCACAACGTGTAAATTCAGAAAATTTCCTACAATTTTTAGAAGAAGAACATGTTAATATGTGGGAAGACATTCCTTTGAATTTAAGAGGACATTCTTGGTTTCAGCTTGATGGATGTCCGGCCCATTATGGCAGAAATGTAAGAAATTGACTAAACAATAACTACCCGGCGAGGTGGATAGGTCGTGGAAGTCCAGTGGCGTGACCTCCTAGATCCCCGATTTAACGCCACTTGACTTTTTTGTGTGGGGATTCATGATTCAAGAACTTCACAGTCGCATCAGAGATGCTTGCAATGAAATAAGGGTACATCATTTAATTAACTTAAGACGTTCTATTGTACGTCGCTGTGAAATGTGTATTGAAAAGAACGGTTTACATTTTGAACAAAGTGTTTAATTTTATTATACTAGTGTTATTGTTATTTATTTATAAATCGTTATTGCTAAGAATTCTGATTAATTTCACAATTATTAATTAAGTATTGTTACAATAATAAATAAGGATTGTTAAAATTAGTGTATTAAACAGATTTCAATTTACAAAAGTATTGACCGCATAACAATAATAATTATGCATTTCTTTTTATACGAGGATAATAACAATGGATACTAAAAAAAACCGATAACCTACCTATTTATAAATGAAAATGTATTTGAAATTTTGAAGAAACGATCGTTAGGTACTAAAATGGCTCTAAATGTTTTATTATATCTTTTTTATTAAAAACTTTATATCCAATTATTCACATAAAGCACATTACTTAACTTAGTACCACATCAAACACTAAAAATTAAAATAACTCGGAAATGCACAGGAATTTCGAAACAGAAGAAGGTACATTATTTTTGTTAAACTGTATGTAGATAATGAAATTAACAGTTTTTTTAAAAAATAGTCATTGGCGTAGAAGTTCTGTTTATGAAACGGGTTGAGCACCCCCTCCACTCCGCCACTGTGCAAGTTTGTGAACATTCTTATCGCTTGTTTTATGCTCCTTAATTAATAGACATTATCCCCCCAACATGAAAAAAATCTAAGCATTCGTTTATGAGATAATGAAAATTTGAGAAAAAAAAATTATATTCAACACCCAGTATCTCGGAAACGAAGTCTTCTACGACATATGTTTATAGGAACTTTTCTTTTTAGAAACATGTGTTCTATCTCCTGTTAAAGTTTGTCTACAAAAAACTGACACCCTGTATAATAAGTGGTGGGTGAAAGTTACAATAATTGTTTTTTGTTCATTTCACTTATCTAAGTGTTTATAATACGATTTTAAAAATTATGCCAGCTACAAGTGTTGCACCAGCTGGTGTTTTAATTGACCCTGTAAAATGGCAAGCTACAATTTGCTTTAAACGACTATTGATCAATTCCTGCCAACATTATTACTAATTCCTACTAATCCCAAAATTTCACAAGGTTTCATTGCCATAAATGGTCGAAAATGCAACGCAACATCCATAACTTGGAATTATACCGGTTAAAAAATAATGAAATATTTCGAGTAGTATTCATGGCGTAAATGGTACCTATATGTTACAATTTGCTTCTTTGACTGTAAGATAACCCCATTTGCGTATTAATTCTTATCTGTAGACAATTACTGATAGGATTGCTGTTGAATATGCCTTGAATTTTCGTCTCCACAGAATTCAGTCAGATATAGGGAATGCTTTAGTTTGAGAGGCTTTTGTTCTAATGAAGCAATTTTCATATCTTGGACATTGACGCATTGTTGTAAATACGTCATGCAGCCTTTACTGGTAATTACGACATGAAAGTATTACCATGACAAATTAATGATTACTTGCAAAAATTAAACGAATCTCTACAGACAAGAACCCGTAAGTTTAAAAGCTATTGTTCAAGTGTTTTGTTCAAACCTAAAATATCACGCTCCATAAATTTTTCTTTTCCGATTGCTTTTTCAATTTGGATTTTTCATTTCAGCCTTCCAAAAATTTAATAATTGTGGAATGTGTAGCTGAAAAGGTAATATTGGATACCCATTTTTGTTCAAAGTTTTACATTCCTTTACGGAACAAACAACTTCTTTGAAAAAATGTTAGTCAACAAATAAGGACTTGTGTAACGAAACGCCGTTTGCAAATTTTGTCATTCCAATAACGAAAACATAATGACTGTAATATAACTAAAAATTGCTGATGTCCCGACTGTACTACAACGCATGAACCAACTTTATTATTTAGGCACTCTAGGTTATACCAAATCAGTACGCTGTTTGTTGTACATCAAGCTTGACGTCTGCCACTTCCACTTGCGATAGATTGGTCACGACAGATTGGCCAGGCGTTGAGTATAATAAATTTGGAAAACATATTTGGCGCCAAAAGTGTTTCAGTTTTCCTGTACATGAACGGGACATGCTAGATCAGACATACGAATAGGCACATTGAGTTACTTTAAATGGGAAGACGGCATATATCGGAACTATATTTCCGTCAAGGTGTGTCATTAAATGTCTGTATTATTTCTTAATGGGCGTTGCATTTAAAAAATTAATGTATAAATTTAAAATATCCACTCTATGTACGAAACATAACGTCGTGTGTGCTACAATAAGAAAATATGTGGTATGCAATAACACACAACCTTCCAACATACAAAGTGAAAATTAAAAGAAATGAAATAATTTTTGTACCAATAATTTTTACCTTCCAACATATGTAGTTATAGAAGGTTGTACGATCGACTCTTTTTTCAGTAACGCTAAATGGACTTATTACCCCATTTTACAACGTTTGACCAAGTTCCGCCAAGATAGGCCAAGTGAGCCATTTCGCGTGTGCGTGTGTGCGTGTGTGTGTGTGTGTTGTATGTTGTGCGTGCGTGATGCGTACTGCGTACGTGCGTCTGCAGTGTGTGTGTGGGTACGTGCGTGCGTGCATGCATGGGCGCGTGCAATATATATATATATATATATATATATATATATATATATATATACCATATATTTTGGCGGCAACCTTAAAAATCTGTTGATCCGAGTTGATACTAAACATTTTTCCATATGAAGATGTCGGTGTGCAATAAAAATTTATAGTTACATGTGTTTAATAAATAAATAGACCAAGTTAATTACATTTATCCGCTAGCCAACAATAGATAACATCTAATCGCAACATTATTAATGAGTTGTGAGGTTACACACAACAGTGTTGCCATAATCTGCGATAAAATTAGAAGTTACAACATACAAATTTTATGTTTCATTTTTTTAATAAAAAAAGGAATTTACGCTTTTGATTTCTCCAACAGCTTTACATTTTCTACGATTAAATCATATAATGTTCTACATTGGCTGCGATAAATATAATAATAAGGAATGAATTCAAATAGTTGCAGTTTAAGGGACGTTAGTAAATTACCGTATTATAGGTACAGCTATAGAAATCGTGAATACTGCACTTCCGCCATCTTCCATCAATTGATTCCCCACACATCCTTTTGACTCCTTTACCCACAAACATTGTTGGCGTGTAAGCAATGTATGGAAACACACAGCTTGTGCAGGGTCCATTTTCTTTTTGATCTGTGGTTACAACGATAAACAGCACTCACCAATCCAATTTTATACATTTTCTTTAAAAATGAGCTAAGAGGACAACAAAGGGTTGTATGGTTATATTATAACAAAATACTTAATTAATGTTTTACAGTAACTGACAAAATCTGTATCCTGTAGTTATTAACTCGAACCTCCTTGGCGCTTACAGCGGCCCGTTACCAATTTCACGCGGAATTGACAATTAATGTTTAGAGGATGTCATATAACACTATTGAAATGGCATAGGGGTTTTGTAAAAAGTATTACAATATGCGAATAAGTTCTGAACCTCCATCGAAAGGTAAAGTTCAGAAAGTACGGTTTTAGGCTCTATCAGAGCGTGGTGCTGCATTAAATCTTTTTTCGCACACCGGCAAGATAATAATTTAAAGTGATTGGGAGAAACATGGAAATTCTGTCGATTAACTGTTGATGACTAGGAGAACCCGATTCGGATGATATGAATTCATATTCTTCTGGTGATGTAATGGAGTTGGAAAAGTGTAAAAAAGGCAGTAAAGGAGTAACATGAAAAAACCAGTAGAAGATGGGCGGCGAAAAGCAGAAGGAATAGTGTCAAAACTTGTTGTAAATTTCTGTTGTTTATTTGTTTGTTAGTTGTTTTATTATGTGTTAAATACGAAAATTTTGTTGGTGCATCATTTTATAATAAAATATTTAGTAACCATCTTACAATTAAAGAGAATAATTATACATGAATTTAATTTAGTTAGTAATTTTGTTTTAACAAGTCTACTTAAAATATTATTTTACCAGAAACAATACAAAAGGTTAGAAAATAGTGTATGTTTAACATACAAAATCAAAAGAATTATACGAGTAACCCACTATCACAGCCTTCTTTACTGTCAAATGGTTTACTTTGCTAAACACAACCGCCTTAATTTTTAAATAATTATTATATTACTAAAAACTGCCATTACCCTGATTCTAGGCCTACTCTAAAGCTTAAACTTGAAACGCAAATACTAAAGAGAGAGAATACCTATATTATTTTAAATATTAATTTTTAACAAACTGGGTATAGTATGATTCTAGTTTTCTTTTACAACTTTTTTAAACTAATCTCGTAAATTTAACAGTATAATCTAACGGTTAACATTTATAACAATTATTATTTTTAAATAGCATATTAATGAGCAAAAATTGTGATAAAAATTACAAAACCTAAATTTACTTCAAAACTAATGAAATTTTTTAAAAAAGTGTAATTACAAACAGTTTTTTTATTTTTTAATATAGAATCTAAATATGCAATAAAATATAGGGCGTTCCTTTAAAAAATTCAATTTTTTTTCATTCAATATATTTTCGATTGACCGGTGTATAAAAACACCCAGTATTGAAATAGAAGTTTCTAATGATTTCGATCATTTATCACAACCTTTGTGATGTGAAATATATATAATTTACCTAATTTTTTTTTTTTGCATATAGCAATACATTTTTTAATAGGGTAATTTTGTTATAAAAATAACATAACCTCATTTTACTTCGAAACTATACAAAATAAAAAAAAAAGTTTTAGATAAATTTTGCGAGTTGACATCGATTCCGACTTACTTATATATAAAAAGTAAATAATTGAAAAATTTTAATAAATCCAAACAACGTTTACATAAAGCCTTTTTTTTTATCTGTTATAGATTCTAAGATAAGACATAGGGACATCTTACGTGGAACACCCTGTACATGCTGGTTATATATTTTCTACTTCTTTGTGAAGCGCTGTTATCTTAACACAGATGTTTCATACTTTCACTTCACTACTGCCATATTTAGACGTTTTCTACAAAAGAATTGAAAAGAAGAAAAATAAACTCCCACATTATTTTTCTCATTGTGTTTACGCAATCAATGGTTAATTAGGTAGCATAATATAGCGATAGAAGACATAAGTACATTCTTCTAGACAAGTTATTCCATTGTCATATACATTCCAGATCGATAGTATGATTATCATGACAACTTGGAAGAGCAAAAATAAATTAAATAATTTTTAAATTTTATTAAACAAAAAATTAAATCTAAAATATACATATTTTTCTGTTCTGCATATATTTTTTGTTATCTGTTATTAGTTTAATTTAAGTATAATTAAAATCTCAAAGTTTTGTTTTCATTTGCCTTTTCTTTTTATCCTAAAATTTTACATTTTGAACGACCATGGACCATGGTTTGCCCCCCCCCCCCCTGTTATAAATCCTGGCTACGCCCTTGTACGAGGCGGACTTCTGTGAGCAAAAGCCATGTTGAATACTCATAACATTACATTTAGTTAAAAGAGTACTTAATCTACTTAAAAAAACAGCATTAAAAAATGTTTGCTTCAATAATTTTGTCTAATTTAATAAAATTACTGTAAATATTAATTACCGGTCGATTCCCATGTTAAACACAGTGAAAATTGTTGTGGGCTAATGAATGTGCTCTCCCCCTCCCTCCGTCCAGGTTCACAAAATATACAAACATTCTAAGCTCTGCTACGGAAAGTGTGGCAGATCGTTCAATAACAGCATCTATTCAACAGACTATACAAGATAATGAGTCATCTAATCTTACTGTTGGATTTGATAGAATAGAGGACACACTTCACAGGATGGAATTGTATCCGTAACGAGTGTAGAGACTGGAAGAGCATTGGACATTGAGATAATGTCCAAATATTGTACTTGCTCAGGCAGACTTCAGAGTATTGACCTCAACAGTTGTGTAGCCAACTACCAGGGGTCAAGTGGAGGAACGGAAGTGGAAGGCGTGAAAAGAATTTACCAAAGATCTTCTAACACAGGTATTGCAACGTATTTAGGATACCTTGGTGATGGGGATTGCAAGGCATTTGACGAGGAGAACAGCCTGTATCCATATGGCCCTGATGTACAATTGAATAAAATAATAAAATAAAAAATGTAATGTGTCAGCCATGTACAAAAGCGTATGGAGAAAAGATTCAAAATATTGAAAAAGGAACTTGAAAATGAAAAGCTTTCTAATAATAAAGCATTCGGTGGACTAAAACGGCTGCTATACTAAAAATTCAAACCTTCAAACACAAATAATTTGAAAGGCATGAGAAAAGCAAATTTGACGCTTTATTTTCATTTTTGGTCGTCTGATAAGGAGCCGCCACATGGTCTTTGTCCAAATGGTGATGATACATGTGTAAAATGGAGTCGTGGCAACCATTTCCATTTACCAAAAGCGGTAATGCTTGAAAAAACGCTGTTACAAAAGTGTTTGAAAGGTAGAATGCCGATGAATCGCTAAACAATGTGCTGTGGAGCAGAATACACAAGGCAACATTTGTTGGAATAAAAACTTTGAAGTTTGGGATGTATGAAGGTGTAGCTACCTTCAACGAAGAAAATAAATATCTCTCGTTTAAAAATTTTGCAAGAAATTGGCTTTGAACCTGACTCTAGTTGTGTCCAAGCAATGATGGGACAAGATTTATTAAGGCCAAAGAGGTGAGAAAGGCAGCTGAAGGAGGCGACAAAAGAGGCCAGACGAAAGAATAGCCAAGCGCGCAGGCGGCTAGTGGAGCAGGTTGAGAGGACGAGAGTGCGGGTGCGTTTTAGTTTTAAACAATTTTTAGGCACTTCCCGGCATTCAAATGTTGCGATATTTGTATCGTTTTATTTAGAGAAATATAAATTTTAATAATCAGTCGAAAACAACAAATTTATTATTTTTTTGCCCTAAGTACGTATTTTGGAGTTTTATATACAGAAATCCTTATAACTTTAAGACATTTGTTTACTATACCAATTTTCATGAGTCAGAGCAGTTGCGTCATAACTAACTTTGTTTCATTACCACCTTCAGAACCCGCCTATTGTGCACTAGAGGATGCAGATAGAACTGATTTAGGTTGTCATTTCTGTCCGGTGTTGTCAAGCATTTGACATAATACATATTTTCAGATATTTATTGGTGTGCTTGTAGTACTGTCTCAAATAACGTAACCCCTGAAGCTGAGATTTGACAGTTGCCAAACTGTTATTTTAAACAATCTGACAACAACGGCGTTCTCTGACGGTATTAATATTAGTGACGCAACTGCTCTGGCTCGTGAAAATTACTATAACATAGTTTTCTATAGTAATATTTTAGTTTAAGTATACTGTAATATAGAACAGATAAAGTATTATTGTTAACTACATCTACAGATACCCGAATTACAAATTATTATTGAACAGACTTTCTGTAATTACCTCTCTTTACTGTTGACCCAAGCGGCGAACTATATTTAAACATACGTATTAAAATTAGTGGGTCTTTCGAGCAAATTAAATTATTAATATTATGAAAAACATCACAACAAATAATAATTGAAGGAGTTTTTTTCTATTTTACTACGAACTTTATATTGTAAAATGGGAAATCTAGCCTTTGATTGTCCAAAACACCGTTCGACTATAACACGTTCTCTACCAAAAACGTTGTTATAGTTCTGCCATCCTGATCCTGATATGGAGAGCCCTAATTCCCAGTAATAGGCAATTTTCTTCGATACTACAAACTATTAAACAAGGGAGAAATTCCGCTCCAGGACAAGACAGGCTTAACCGCCAAATACTGAAGAACCTTCCACAAAACGTCATTAGACACTTATCCTAAATATACAACAGATGCCTTGCCCTATCCTATTTCCCGACGGAATAGCAGTCCGCTTCAACCGTTATGTTACCCAAACCCAGATCTGATCCTTCCCAACCTTCATCCTACAGACCGATTTCCCTCTTAAGTTGTATGGGCAAATGTCTAGAAACTATCCTGCCCCGAAGGCTAAGAGCTCATCTCGAAGCCAACGACATCATCCCCAACAGCCAGTTCGACTTCAGACCGAACCGTTCTTGCCAAGATCCCTTAGTAAAACTATATACCGAATCCTCAAAAGCATTGAACAACGGGGACTGTTGACTCGCAGTCTTCCTCGATATCAAACAAGCTTTTGACAAGGTATGGCACGCAGGACTAATATACAAACCACGACAGTTAGGCTTCCCGACCGCATTCGGCCGCCTCCTTCTCATATCTGTCAGGCAGGTGTGTGAAGGTACGAGTAGGCCCCTCCCCTTCCACGACTTTTCATCCCACCGCCGGAGTACCGTAAGGATCTCTCGACCAGCAGGGGCAGTGACGGGGCAAACAGCCTAATAACTCAACAACTTACCCACTTCTCCAACTGGGCCAACCGGTGGAAACCAACAATCAACCCAAAAAAAAACACAAACAATACTGTATAGACATCCGAGATTATCCAACTTTGACAGACAAACCTCCAACAACATCAACTTGACCCTACGCGGAGAAAGACTACAACTACAACACAAATATAACACGACACACAAACACTTAAAACCCAGGGCTGAAGATCCTAAACTGTCCGAAGAATGAAGACCTTTATGGAACCAAGAAAAAAGAAGATCCCAAAGAAGAAGAAGCAAACGATTAAAAAAAAAGCATAAATGCTGGATTTTTTTTAAATTTTGTTATCATGAACGGAACCTGGCCATTGACAATCTATACTTGTAAATATTTCTTGGGAGTTACAAGTGGCCTGCATATTTATACTGGTAAATCCGCGATATAACTTTCGATAATTTTCTTGTATACCCATTCCTTACGCATCTTATAATTATTTTCACTGCGAATCTTAAGAAACTGTTCCATAGCCTGCGAATGCAACGAATGTGAAATGTTAACTGATTTAAGTAAATTCAAGCTCAGGTAGAGCAACCTGAGAAATTTGTAAGCAATTACTTATATAGAAAAAGCAATTGCTTCTTTTATTTACAGGATATTAAGCAAATGCTGAAAATGTTTAAGGAATAGTTATTTGTATTATAAGTAAAGAAAAGTATTGTTTTTCTTTACGAATCGCGATCTTTCTAATCGAGATGCAGCCGAGATTAGGAACGCGATGAGTAGGGAAGAACCTACTTTTCTTTAAGAATAATACATAAAATTTTTTCGGACACTAAATGGAAATGGATTACATTTTATAAGAAATTATTTAAAAAATACATGACAAGTGCGAGAATCAAGTTGTCGTTTCCATCACTGCAGCGCAACTAAACAAAAATAGGCAAACAAAAATTTTGTCAAGTGTTATCGTGTGAAAATGGAAATAAATAATGAAAATAATGAAATATCGGCATTGGCGCTTGAAGCTGTTGCTATTTTATTACCCTTGAAATCACGAGATAAATATGAGAAGACCTAGAATATTTTTAATTCTTGGAGGATTTCAAAAAATATAAGGGATATCGATGAAGAAGTTATGCTTGTTTTTTTTCATTAAAAAGTTAGTTTTCTTGAATACATTTATTTATTTATTTTAAGTTTTATCTTTATATTTGATTACAGTCTGAAAGACTGAAATCTTGCATGCTGTGATCGACATATTCCATGTTGGGAGTGAAAGAAAACGTTGATACATCGAATTATGGGAAGTTACAGTTACATTTAAAGCGCCAGAGGGATATGAAGCAAAAAAATCAAAAATTCTATCGGAGGATGATGTGTCAAAATTTTTGGCGTAAGCGCCTGACAATACTTTTCTTTTGATTAAAGTGGCGTATATTACCGTTATGACGGAAATGAGAGGAATTAATGAGATTGAGTTGTACAGGAGATATGTAAGCTTGCGTCTAAAACATATCAATCAATCAAGATTGTTTATATTTTATATGAACAATAAATGTACAGTGCAAAATGTGGGGATCCACAGTTTCTACAAGATGCCGAAGAAAATTGCTCATTATTTAAAATTACCCAATCCAGACGGTTACACTGGACGTTGTCTACGTCGAACGTCAACTACTTTTCACGCTGAGGGTAGCGCGGATATCAGGAGGCTCCAAAAATCATGGAGAATGGCGATCAAGCACAACGACTCCAGAAGAATATAAAGAAGAAAGCATTAACAATAAAAGGGCGACTTCGAAAATCACTTTTAAGCAGGCATCATCGTCGAACAGTATGGATGCCAGAATCCATCAGATTTTACTGAATTATAGTTGGCTCTTGCATGTGGCGATTCATCATTTTCTACGCCAAATGGTGGAGTTCATCAGAAGGTTTTATCAAAATTGTCTCTATCATTTAATGATTTACAGTTAAAACACTGTACAAGCATAAATTTTTCTAATGTTAATAGTTGTACGTTTAATATTTATTCCAATTAATAATTTATAACTCTTTATAAAGAAATGGTTGCTATAAAGAAAAGAGAAACTTTTCTTAAGGAAATATGGTCCATTGAGTGTCCGGAAAAACCTTTTGCTTTATGCATTATCTTCCGTCTGTAGCAATTGCTACAAGATCAAGCCAATTTTATTCATTTGAAATTAAGCATTTCCTAGTAAATTTCAAGAAAGAGCAACTGCTTAATCTTCATTCATAAGGCCAATTATCAATATGTGTTATAAACTGGTAGACTATTTAGCAGTTTTTAATTAATCTTCTAGCAAATTAATGGACTGAAAGAAAAAAACAAGTGAACTTTTGTACCTTGCGTTAAAACGACAACTTTATCACATTACGACTATTGATTGCCATTATCAATAGATAAATTTTCGATAAAAGGCAATTGAACTGCAATAAATCTGAGATACGGCACTACTGTAGGTAAATAATAACTATAATTGGCCTAGTAAAGTAACCATTTATTTTCGAAATTTTTTAGTTAACATAATTGTATAATGTTAATTAAATAAAAAATTCATTGTAGTTAATTTTTGTTAAAAATATGTTAATGATTCCAAGAATCGTTGATGTCCTCTTTGTGAGTCGTTAATTTGATTGTTTAAACTTTTGTGGGCAAATCCGCAATTTACCAAATTAGAAAAACCCAATTATGAAAAGTTAATTGTTTAATTAAGTAATATACAAACAAGAAATTTGGCAAATGCCTGTTTACTAAATTATGTTTATCTACAAGGGAAATAATTCTAATTATTATGCTGTAAGCGCCATACATAATATTAACAATATAGTTTAGATAGCGTTCCGCAGAGTGTACATTAAGTGGCAAATTTTGAAGATTTTGAGTAATAATAATAAACGTATAATGTAAATATTGTAGCAAATAAAACTCACATTAACATTTTTTACAAGAACAGTGATTTTTAAAATTTCTATTTGAAAGTAAATTGTACATGATTGTACACGTTAAAGGAATGGACATTTAGAATTGATCTTTGAAACTACAATTGAATTTTGATAATAAAGCATCTAATTTAACAGCTAACAAAAAAATGAGACTATTCATATAATTTTTTTAATTAATTCAAAATTTGAATTTTATTTCAAAAAACGTTCTTTTTAAATTTTATGAATCGGATACTTAAAAGGCACACAAGAAAATGGCTGAACATGTGCCACTTTCAATAACCACCATTTATTTTTCCAGTTATTTTGGGAGGAAGAACGTTCAAGAAAGTCAACCTACTATTGGATATACGGTATCAATAAAAAAAGTAAATAGAAACTAATTCGTATATTATTTACGTAGTAAATCGGTGATAACTTATCTTAAAGATTTCCTTTTGCTTAGAATTTAGAAAGAATTCGCAAGCCATTTTTTAAAGATAAATGTTACATAAATACTTTTATAATAATATAAATTGAATTGATGATAAAAAAAAGTGATAAGTGGTTAGACCAAAATTATTTTATCCAGATTATTTAGAAAGTATGAATTTCGTGCAAACCAAACATTAATTATGTCTTGGTATTAAAATATCCTGCGCCAAGTAAGGAGTGGCCGGGAACGCCCTAAAGTGGTGTACTGATTTATGTTCTCACAATACTAATCTTGGCAAAGCTTCAATTCAATTTTTTTTTTATGATTGTGGACCTGAACAGGCTAAAATTGGCCCATTAGGAGGATGGACACATAGATGGATAATGAATTGCCAATAGATGCCTATGAACAGCTACCTTAAATTTTCTCATCTCATAAGTGAGAGGAAAGCAGGAACTAGGGAGATCATTCCAGAGTTTAGAAGCCGTGTAGAAAAATGTGGATTGCGCCCGTTTGGTACGAAAAGTGGAGATTTGTACTGCATGCTGATGATGTCAATGAGCGAACCGAGTGTTTCTCGCAAAGATAACCTGAGATGGTATCAAAGAATATAATTCAGCAGCACAATAGCCGTTGTAATAACGATAATACAAAGACAGAACTGAAACCATCCTTCTAAGGGACTGTATATGAGAAGTTAAAGACGGGTCACTTATAAGCCTAATCGCTCTCTTTTGAATACGATCAACGATATCGAGAGCGTATTGGGGGGCACTAACCCAGAGGTGAGAATTATATTCCAGATGAGGACGAATTTGGGCCTTATACAGCAGAAGGAGTTGTCGAGAGGTAAAGTACTGCTTATATCTGTACAAAAAACCTATTTTACTAGCAGCTGTTTTGGTAGCTGACAGAAGACGGTCAACCATGAGAGATTTGAAGATAAAGTCATACCCAACAGAGTAATAGTTTGAAAACTTAAGAACTGAGCCATTCATACTTACAACAGGAAATGATCAATCTTTTTTGGCGGACACAAGGCAACACTGAGTTTTGTTAGCATTAAATTTAACTAGATTATTGCTTCCCCATTCGAGAATACGTTGAATGTCTTTGTTGATTGAATTTGCCATTTCAGCTTTAATTTCTTGATTTGACATAGAAGGTGGATTATCACTATGAGTAGACTGAGATGAACTACAGTGAAGAGTGCTATCGTCAGCAAAGCAATGGATGGGGTTAGTTGTTGAAGAAATAAGGTCATTTATGTACAGCAGAAAAAGTGTAGGCGCTATAACGGATCCCTGTGGTACGCCCACGTTAATGCTAACTTCTTTTGAAAAAACCATCAACTACGACACGTATTCGTATTTATCAAGAAACTAGAAACCCATTGATGAGCGTATCATTTAACCCAAACGAGGTGAGTTTGGCAAGTAAACACTTATGCCAAACTTGGTCAAATGCCTTTGAGATATCTAAAGCGACTACAACTGTTTCACCGGACTGCTCTACTGTATTGTTCCAAACTTGGGTCGCATATGAAAGAAGATCACCTGTTGAACGACTTTACCTAAACCCATATTGGTGGTCACCAAGGAGTTTGTTAGTTTCAAGAAACGTGAGCAGTTGCTGATTGATGACTTTTTCCATGATTTTAGACAAAATGGAAGTGATGGCAATTGGTCGGTAGTTTGAGGGATTGGTCTTATCGCCTTTTTTGGGAATAGGTTGAACATTTGCTAACTTCCATGATGAAGGGTATTCCGCAGAAGACATAGAGATCATATAGAGCTTAGATAGGATTGGTACTAGTTCGGGGGAACATTTCTTTAAGACAATAGCTGGGATACCGTCTGGGCCAAAGTCGCCTTATTGAGATCAAGCCTACTGATGATCGGTTCCAAGAGCTTGTACCGAAAATGAATTGGTTTCATAGCGTATGAATAAGAGTTGACTAGGGGCACATCTTTTCCAGAATCATTGAGACACGAGTTTGATGCAAACAAATCCACAAAAACATTGGTTTTGTCTACAGAATCAGCAACTACCGATCCGTCAATAGATGTCAAGGGGGAAATGAAGATGTTTGAAAGTTTTACTAATGGCTTTAGCTAAAGACCAAATTTTACGACTGCCTAAAGAAGATGTAGCTAGTTCATTGCATTTTCGTTGTTCGAACATCTCTTTTGTTTTATTGATGACACTTTTGCAGATATTTCTAGCACCAACGTATTCTACATGACTGTTGACCGATTTATTAGATTTCCATTTAATGTAATACTTATTTTTTAAAGATAGTGCATCAGCATAAGCCTTATTGAACCAAGGTTGGGAACGCGAATGACCTATACGGTACTGTTTTTTTGGGAATGTATAACTCCATTCCCATGAGGATGACTTCAGGTACTGAAAGAGCGATGTCCGAAGAAGAGGACGACTTAAAACAATATTCACGCCATGGAAAAGTTGCAAGGAAATCCCGTAAATTACTCCATCGAGGTGACTTAAAACACCACAAGGTTCAATCGGTTTTGCGAACAACAGTGGAATTAGGTACAGTAGAAATGATTTCTATTAGACAATGGTCGGAAAGACCTAAAGGCGAAAGAACGGAAGTTTTATATACAAGAGGGTTTGATGTAAGAAAGAGATCTAGAAGATGTGGAGTATGGTTAGGGTTATCAGGGATTCTTGTGGGTTCATAAATCATTTGTGTGAGATCACATGAAATAGCAAATGTTTCTGCACTATGACCAGCAGGATTTGTAGTAGATGAAAACTGAAGCCAATTTAAATCACCTACAATTTAGATATCGCAAGATGGAAACTGAGACAGGAGATAGTCAACTTTCATATTAAGGTAATCGAAGAAGTCTTGAAAGTTACTGTCATTAGGAGACCTATAAATGCAACAGTAGAATTTCACAAAATTAGAACCAGAATGTTTAAACCAAATTACGCCAAAATTTTTATTTTCTAAGGAAGAAACCCTCTTGCAAGCAATTCTGCCCTTGATGTAGGCACATACGCCCCGTTTATATCGAAAGTTAGAGTGAAGGTGGTATTGAGGAAACTGCAAGTCGAGTGACTCGGAGCTTTCAGAGGAGACTTGTGTTTCAGATAGAAACAAAATATCAGGTTGTAATTGTTCAAGATGGTGAATAACATTAAGATTAGACCTGATACCGCGGATGTTGCAGTAGTGAATCAGAAAGTTGATACTTTCGATGACCGTGGTCGGTTGGGACCTGCCCTCCCGGACATCCGAATGAGGCAGGATTTTACGTCCGGAATTTATTACCCTAGAAACCACAGCCATCTTATTTTTTAATTTGGGACTTTTAATCCGATAGGAAGACAGTGAGGGCGAGAAGGAAGAATAAGGATGAGAATAGATTAAGTATGAAGGAAAAGGTAACCGGCAGCCCTTACCGAGCTCAGAAAATCGGAGACCCAATATTAAGGAGCCCTTGGTAAGGATGGTGGTACTTCCCCGGCTGGCATGGAGTATACATGCCTACCACCTTTAAAATTGGTCTATGTGTTCAAAAATAAAATTAATAAATCAAAAATTGATGTGAAGTTATATATACGTAGCCGGGGTGTTCGAATGTTTACCAAAAACAAAAGGTTTCTTTCCCTGGCCGTTCTTGAGGTACCATGTACTTTTGCAGCTTTAAACCCAGTGAGCCAAGAAACATGTAAAAAATCCGGAGCACAAAGTAATTGGATTTACTGAAAAATAATTGGAAAGTATAAAAAATTTTTTTGGATAATGTTGCCAACATACGGGATTTCGTATTGAAATTAAATGTTAAAAACATCAGGTAATTCCTCCAAAATGTTATAAAGACACTTTCAAACAAGGATGTGATAAAATAGAATACCGTATGTGTCTCGTTATATTTTCCCTATTTTAACAACTTTTAAACTCTTTCAGTTAAACGTTTGTGATTTTCAATGTAGACTTTTACATTACACGTTTTGTATGGATCCATTCAAATGTTTAATCATTTCTACGCATGCAAAATAAACTTGTTTTTGGTCGAGTTTCAATGGTACGCCGTGTAAATGTTTTATTCCATTGAATGTTAGTTCCATGAGTTACCCAGTGGTACCAAGATTTTTAAATAATCATATTTTCTTAGTATGAGGATAAAAAAATATTTAATGTACAATTCTGCTCCAGAAAAAGTGTTAAAAAGTAACGTTTTAACATTTTACAGTATTACCACTAGACTAAAACTAAACAAAGACTTCATGAATTTGTATGTGCGTACAATACATCCATACAGGAAAACGGAAGCAAACATTTGTTAAAATTTAAATTAATATTATTTACCTGTTACGTTTGAAACAGATTTTAGTTCATTTCACATCAGGCGTTTGTATGAACCAAAGACACTGCACTATTTTCTATGGTTTTCTAGGGGAGGATAAAATAAATTTATAAGCCAGTGCAATGTAGTTCTGCTGTCTTTATTGCGGATAAGGAAAAGAACTACCCAAGAAAAACCTTATCTAATACTACAACAAGAATAACAACATACATAAAATACAAGTATTAGTTATACATACATAAATCAATGCGTATTAATATTGTAAAATTTAATACAGGCCTGTCTTTCATAAATGCCAATCACCCTGATATACAGTTCGCTAACTGTAGCATAAGTAAAAACATCACATGTTAAAGGTCTGCATTTACAATTAATTTCATACCGGGCACGCACACGGTATTCCAACGATAAACATACTTTAGTGTTACAGCGGTTATCTCCCCAAGGTGGCCTTTATTGCTTTTTTATCATAAAATGTTACATTATAGGTGTGAAGTGTCAAAATAAAATATATCAAAAATGAAACCAAGAGACTTCTCTACATTAAATAACAAGACTGTGATGTAATATTAACTTTCAAATTATCAATGATATTAATTTCTATTAGATGAAATAATCACTCTTACCATGGTATTGTAATACAATTCATATATAAATTTCAATTATTATTTGCTTCAATTTGTAAGAGCACGTCCTGTCTGCAAATCAATTTATTATAATTAATTGACCTTTTCAATTGCTAATATTTCGAAAACTGCACATTTTTGTAATAGACAACTTTACACAAAGTGGCCCTTATTTTTAATGGTAAATAAGGTAGCATTATATAATTAGGGGGTTTCCATTTTAAAAAAATTACTTTTTACGTTTTTTATAACTTAATATTTGTGCTTAATTTTTGTCACCCTGTATTAATTTAAAATCCAAATATCCACTCAGTATATGAAAATAGGTCCCTTTCTACAAGGACTTCATGCCAAATTACATAATAAAGGCTTTTTTATAGGAAAAATTATTAATTATTTTAGGGTCTGCAAACGTCATTTTTGACGTAAAATATTAAATATCACAAAAACGGCTAAAGTTAGGTATAGGAAATTATACATAAAATATGTCCAAAATTTTTGATAGAATCTAAAAATGAAATAATATATAGGGTGTCCCGTTTAAAATAAGAGGGTAAACAACTTCCGGTATAACCGGAAGTGCCGACATCATGAAAATATTTTAGTTGGGTTGCTCCTATCGACGTTGGTATACTGACAAATTTTCAAAATTTTTCATTGCGTAATTTTTGAGAAATCGATCGCATCGGTTCATCGTGGGACACTCTGTATATATACAGGGTGCGGCATTAGTGTGTCGAAGTACGATATATCCGTTATTAAAGGAAATACCAAAAAAAGTTATTTACAAAAATTATAAGATATTTAAAACTTCACATTATAAAATTATTTTCGTATTTACAGGGTGTTACATATTACCAGGCTGAACCAAACATACTTTTTTTTTAATGGGACACCTTATATATTATTTTAAATTTAGATTAAGCTCATCTCCCCAATATAGGGTTTAATTACGTTCTACAGGGTATTTCAAAAGTTATGGTCAATTGTACACGAAAATCATTCTCATTTCAACGTCCTGTATATCCTAGACAGAACAACCTAACAATATTTGTTTACAGGCATAACTTTTTGACATTGGTACAGTGTTACGAAAAAGTGCTATTTCTTTATTATTGCACCAATTGAATATAGAGCGAGCCAAAACTCGAACACATGATTTTGTCAATTTTTTCAAATGTATCACCCTGTTTTTATTTTAAAAAATGAAAATGCACTTTATGTTCTTTCATTTTTAATAAGCACTCCCTATAGCTAAAATCGTTAATTTCTGAGATATTTTCAATTTAATAACAGAAAGAGATTTTTTTTTTAATTCTATTATAACAAGTTAGCCGTGAACAAATAAAAGTGTAACAAATTATTATAAAAAATTCAAAAAACATTGGTTATTAAGACAAAATTCTAATAAAATTAATTAATTTCATAACAAATGTTCAAAATGTCCACCGAAAACATCAATACAGCATTGCAGTCGATCTTCAAATTCTCGACTGACGTTTCTTAACATTTCTACATTAATACTGGGAAAAGAAGGAAAGACTACGTATTTCATTTCCAAAGGAGCTTGAGCTTTTAGTCTTCAGCCACAATCACGGATTCAGCATACAGATAACATTACGATATATGAATGGCGGATTAAGGATGGATGGTCAGGATAGGATCGGAAGGAACGGAGTTAGTTCTGAGAAAATACTACACCAGCATTCGCCTAAGTAGCCGCACATGGTGTGCATATACGCAGTGACCATGTGTACATGTATGAGGAAAACTGAAAAAACCTCATACAAGGTAGACGGTAATGGGAATCGAACCAATTACCTCCCAAATGCTAAGCAGGTTGTGTCACCACTACGCTACCAGCTCGGTTAATACTCGGGAATGCTTCTCGTATTCTATTCTTCATATCATCTTTTGTGGTTGGAGGTATTTCATACACACGATTTTTCACATAACCCCACTTGAAGAAGTCAATTCTACTTAACTCTGGAGGACGAGCTGGCCATGCAATGAGTCCTCTTCCCACCCATCTTCTAGGAAAATGGGTATTAAGATGATTATGAATTAATCTAGTGTGATGTACCGGAGCTCCATCGTGTAACAACCACATTCATTGACAAATGTTAAGAGGAGCGTTTGCCAACAGTAATGATAAATGATTTTCAAAAAAGTCCAAACAAACCTGACCATTCACTGTTCCATCGAAAAAATGTGGTCCAATTACGTGATCGCCAACTATATCACCCCAAACATTCAAAGACCACCTAGTTTGACTATGAGTTGCTATGAGATGGGGATTACTTGTCGAATAATAATGGAAATTGTGTCTATTCACAGTTCCATTTTTATGAAACGTAGGGGGAGGATTTGTTGTTGAGCCCATTCACAAAAACCAACCCTTCTGGGGTAGTCATCTTCGAGTAACTCTTGATGCAACTGGATATGGTATGGATGCATCTTATTTTTGCGCAGTATTCTTCGGACGGACTTGTCACTAATATCATGCTGACGCGAGATTTCACATTTACCAACACGTGGATTATGCGTAACTTCAAGCATCACGTTAAATTCATTTTCTTCGTTAAGTACAGGTTTCGTCCTTTTCTTTTTTTTTATAAACTACTGAACCCGTACGATTAAAACAATCTACTAACCTTTCCAACGTTATTTTCTGGGGTTGTCTTCGTGCGGAATATCTCTCTCATTAATAAACACTACACAATCTCAAAGAAGTTTGTTAAATGACAAGCTACTAATTATTACTGAATAATATCTATCTGTCATTTGTTCACGGCTAACTTGTTATAATAGAAATTGTTAAAAAATCTCTTTCTGTTATTAAACTGAGAATATAATTCACATGTCACATGGTACATTTTTGATTACTTTCACCAGTTAAAATACAAAAACAAAATCGCAGATCAGGCTACCAAATCGGTGATCATTTTATCACCGCATGTTGACTGTCACATGATTTTAATGAATAAAATAGTTTACTGTCAAAGTGACAAAAAGTTTCAAAGAAATAAATAATTGTATTGATTATCTTGCAACTGTAATATTTACTATCAAAGTGACAGATCGTTTAAAATTGTAAACTTGAAAAAATATATTTTCTATTAACGTTCATTATATTCTCTTACCAAATATAGCACATGTCATGATTAATAATCGATGATACCACTCGTTAAAACCTGTAAAAAATTGAACTCGTGCTTCGCACTCGTTCAATTTTCACCGGTTTTAACTCGAGCTATCATCGTTAATAATCATAGCACTAGTTATATTATGCCCGAAAATATCTCAGAAATTAACGATATGGGGAGTGCTTAATAAAAATGAAAGAACATATAGTATATTTTCACTTTTTAAAATAAAATACAGGGTGATTCATTTGAAAAAAATGACAAAATCATGTGTTCGAGTTTTGACTCGCTCTATATTTAATTGGTGCAATAATAAAGAAATAGCACTTTCTCATAACACGGTACCAATGTCAAAAAGTTATGACTGGAAAAAAATTATTGTTAGGTTGTTCTGTCTAGGGTATACAGGCCGTTGAAATGAGAATGATTTTCGTGTACAATTGACCATAACTTTTGAAATACCATGTATAACGTAATGAAACCCTATATTGGAGGTATGGGGGAGATAAGCTTAATCTAAATTTGAAATAATATATAGGGTGTCCCATTAAAAAAAAAGTATGTTTGGTTCAGCCTGGTAATATGTAACACCCTGTAAATACCAAAATAATTTTATAATGTGAAGTTTGAAGTTGCCTATAATTTTTGTAAATAACTTTTTTGATATCACCTTTAATAACAGATATATCGTACTTCGACGCACTAATGTGCACCCTGTATATATATATATATATATAATATATATATATATATATATATATATATATATATATATATATATATATATATATATATGTATATGAATTATATTGTCATTCACAGAGTTAGGTTAACATCCTTCAAACTTAAAAGTTCTACATTTTTTTACTTTTCAGGTAAAATATCGAATGAAATTGTATTTGATATTTTATGATATTTAAAAAAAAAATGGAATATCTCAAAATCGGTTGAGAATTGGGTCCATGTCCACGTCAGTTAAGTGGTACGAACGGTATATCAAAGATTTCATAATGCTATGTAATTGACCAGGATGGTGGTGCGAAACATAGTTCAGGTATATATTCGTATGGGTTGGTTTTCGATAAACTCTGTGTAAATTTACCATTAGGAAGTCTTGGTATCAGAGTTTCCAAAAAAGGGAGTGAATTATTTTCGTCAACTTCCATCGTAAATTTGATGTTGTTGTGAACTTGGTTAGTGTGTCCTAGAACTATTCAAGTTTTCTTTTCCATGGGGCCAAACTACAAATGTGTCGTCAACATAACGAAACCAACATTTAGATTTTGATTCTGCAGAATTTAAAGCAGTAGTTCCATAATGTTCCATATACACATTCGCAAAAGCTGGAGAGTGGGGCGAACCCATAGGTGCTCCTTTAAAGGAGGTCCTGCCTTTAATTTATTGGTTGAATTGTCCTTTGTATGTAAAATAGGCTGAGTGCATCAATTTTAGTATAACTCGGTTTATTGAGCGTTTGTCTTTTAGAATTTTCATCGTGGCTTCAACAGGTATCTTGGTGAAAAGTGACGTTACGTCGAAACTAACTAAAGTGTCATTTGGATCCAAGAGTACATTCTTCAGTTTGTGTAGAAAATCATGTCTTTGATGTAGGATTCAGCATTTTCACAAATCGATTGAACAATTTTTGCTAGATAACAAGCAAGGTCATGAGTCTGAGAATTGAATGCACTAACGATAGGACGTAATGGCTAATTTTCTTTATGTACTCTTGGGAATCCGTATATTCTGGGGATTTAACAGTTAACAGCTGAGTCATCTTGTGGTGATAGTCTTTGGAGTTAACAATTACACTAGCGTTTCCTTTGTCAGCGAGTAGTATTAATATTTGGTCGTCGTTTTTGATCTAGTTTAACATTTGGAGGTCTTGTTTGGTTATGTACTGGTTGGGAAGTTTGTAACTCTTAAGAATGTGCTTCGTTGAGCCTTATTTCGTCAGCGACCGCAGATTCTGTATCCTTTAAGGCACACTCCAAATTGTGAATGATATTTTCTACGGGAATCCGTTTAGGCGTGATGGCAAAATTAAACCCTTTACCTAAAATAAAATACTTATCTTTTTTGTGGTTTTTAATGGCATATTTTAAATTATACAATCTAAACGTTTCGATAACACTTAAAGTTATCTTCGTCAGTAGTAATATCTATTAAAATTGTTAAAGATATAAACAATTTTGTCAAAGTTGAAAAATTAAAACATAAACATCAGAATATTATCATTAAATTCTTGGTCACTGAAATTGTCTACTGTTCTTAATGGTTCCACAGTATTTGGAGGGATGAAAGTTTTGGTATGTAAAGTTTGAAAGATGTCATAAAGGGTACGGTTGAGATAGTCAAGTTTACCCCTTTCATTGGCATTCGCTTTTCTTGAAAGGGCAATGCTTGTTTTGGATAAAATCTTACAAGAACCGTGAATGTCTGGTCTTGGTTTCAATTTAAATCCAATGGGTGTTATTTTATTTATTTTATTCTACAAACAAATTAAAGGAACACCTATGGGTTCGCCACTCTTCCAGCTTTTGCAAATGTATATATGGAAAATTTTGAGACCACTGCAGATTTAAAACCTAAATATTGGTTTCGTTATGTTGACGACACATTTACAGTTTGGTCTCGTGGAAAAGAAAACTTGAATAGTTTTCTAGGACACATTAACCAGATTTACTATGGAAGTTGAAGAAAATAATTCACTCCCTTTTTTGGACACCCTGACAAACAACACTTCCTAATGGTACATTTAAACACCGAGTTTATCGAAAACCAACTCATACGAATAGATACATGTACTCTTTTTCGCATCAAGATCCTGGTTAATTACATAGCGTTATAAAATCTTTGATTTACCGCTCTTATCGCTCATCTGATGAAAATTCTACACATGGAAGAGATGAAGACTATTAATAAACTACTTCAAAATGGATAGTCAAAATAAATTCCTTACAAAGAGAACAAATCATGTTCCCGAAACCATGAATTAATTTTTACGTTTATTTTACACAACTTTTCCGAGAAAGCATGTATTATTTAAACATTAATACCTGTGGAAATCTAAAGAACGTTTTGACAAAGCTGTAGTTTTTGGTTTAATTCTCACATCAGATTTATGTTGTCCAATACGATTTTGTAAAGGTTGCAAAGTAGTTCCACTATATATATTGTTTGACAATTATAACAAGAAATTTGGTAAAATGTATTTGTTTTTTTTTAGTACACGGTGTAACAGATTTTAATTTTGAAAATAACACAGAGCCTTTATTTTGTGTCTCAAAATCTGGTTTTATTTCATATTCAGCTAAATATTTATAAATAACAGTGAATGAGTGGTGTGGTTTATTGGCTGGAGGCGTGATTGGTTCCTATTGTTTTCAGAATAAAGTTGGTGATGCGGTTACTGTAAATGGAGCTCGATAAGGGATAATGATAACAAATTATTTATGCAATAATTCGGAAGTTATGGATGTCTAGAATGTGTGGTTTCAGCAGGATAGTGCCACTTACCACTTTGCAAATGAAACGATCAATATTTTAACGGAAAGATTTGGTGATCGAATAGTTTCTCAAAGAGCTGAAGTTTACTGGCCGCCTAAATCTTGCGATGTCACACCGCTAGATTATTTATGGTGGAGCTTCTTGAAGAGAAGGGTTTATGGTAACAATCCTCCAGACCTTCGAGATAACATTGTTCATTCAATTGGAGAAATTGAACAGAACATCTACGAAAGTGTAAGGGTGGGTAAGTGAGTGAGCGAGTGAGTCAGTGACTCACTTCATTACCTGCCACATTTTTATACATCTCCAAAGTTAGGGTTATTTTCCTGAAACCGATAAACTAATTACGCCATTATAGCATGTTCAGGTACTTGGTGGTTGTCACTTTTGATTTTGCCACTGGACTGAAAATTTTACACCTGATGCTTGATATGTTATTTCTGACACTTTTCTTTTATTTTTATTTAAAGTGATATTTGAAATCAATTGTTGGTTGTTAAGGCTTGGCAAGCACGTAAGTAGACCTTACCAACCTAGCGATCGCGTACTTCGAACGTTTTACGTTTGCCTACATGTACGTAGTTCAGTAAATAAAGATTACTTGCGAAGTTAGTTGCACGAAAAGCAATTTATGTTTATGAATTATTAATAAAAAAAACTGCAGAAATTAATTCAATTGAAAATCTGGAACAGTGGATCTGTAAGAAGAGTTTGTAACAAACAAGATATACCCACGTAACATATACAAATAAACTAAAAAAAATTGAAAGCGTTTCAATGACTCCGCATTACGACCAGTTGTGTTAATCGCTTAGCTACTGAAACTCGTTTAATTTTTCAATTGATTTGTATGGTGCTTGGGTATATTTTGTTGTTACAATTAATTCACATTTAAAATGGCGGTAATAAATTGGTTAACACAAAATTTACATCTGTAGAAACTTAATAATCTAAACGCAAGTAGTACTGAGGCATCTTGGCCGCCATCATGGAAAAATGTTATTAAATAGCCAACAAATACCCAAAATCCACAATGACACATCAAGAATAAATATCATCATCTGAGTGCATTACCCTGATTTTAAAATATCTTCTAGTTAGTTAATACCTAATTCCTTATTTTTTGCATCTCAGCTCACAAAAAAATATGCGTTAGTAGTACCGAGGCACCTTGGCCGCCATCTTGGATTTTGACGTCACAAGGATGCCCCACGTGAGAGACCGTATTTTCCACCCTTATTTTTTATGGTTTTTTTTCGGTGGTCTTTTTCAACCCTTGATGGGATTTTCATCCCTAATTAAGGCCTTTTTGTTTTTACTCGCTTACTTAAGGGGGTGTATTTTTTCACCCTTATTTTATGGCCGCCCCCATATGAGCTCGTATTTTCCACCCTTATTTTTTATGGTTTCTTTTTGGAGACCTTTTTCAACCTTTGATGGAATTTTCAATCCTTTTTGTTTGTATTAAGTGTCTTTTTGCTGGTCGTCTTTGCCGATCCTTTTTGTGCTTGCTCACGTGAGGGGCGTATTTTAGATCTCGAGATTGAGTTGGGTTTGGTCTTGGAGCTTGGAGCTGGTCTTGGGCTTGGACTATGTCTTGGGGCTGGGGCTGGGGCAGGACCTGGGATTGGACTTGGTTTGGTCTTGGACTTGGGGTTGGTCTTGGGATTGGGGTGGGGGGAAGGCTAAGGGTGACGGTTATTTTTGGATAATTATCTTGTAGATCATTTTGTTTCTGGGCCTAGCGCTCTGATTGAAAACGGGGTTATTTAGTATATTTAAACGAGGTTGCTGGTAGAGTATCTGTTAGTATCGTTTAGCGATTCAAGATGGAAGGTCAGTTTAAGCACGCCTTTTCGGCGATAGTTGCGGGCCCGTCGGGTTGTGGGAAATAGTATTTTATCGTGGATTTTCTAAAAAATGTCGAAACTGCCTGCGATACAGCTTTTGAATAAATTATCTCGTTTTACAGTGAGTGGCAGCCTTTATTCTAAGATCTCTGTGGAATTTCAAAAGGGTTTACCTGATATGGAACAGTTTGACGGAGAAAAACCTGCCTTAATAATAATTGACGATCTAATGCGCGAAACTAACGGCTCTGTGGTTGGTGGTCGTCATCGAAATCTAAGTGTTTTTCTTAACGCAAAACATATTTGATCAAGGACGTGGACAACGGGATATTTCTCTCAAAGCACATTACATAATTTTGTTTAAGAACCCACGTGACAGAGCTCATACACAGCATTTAGCAAGAAAGATTTCGCCGAACAACCCGAAATTTTTAGAAGCCGCGTACCAAGATGCCGATTCAAACCCGCACGGATATTTATTGTTCGATTTAATACAGAATACACCGGATGTGCTACGTTATAGAACAAACATATTCGGGCCTCAAGGTATCTGTCAGGTATATATAGCGAAAAAAGGGTTTAAGCCTCACAGTCATAAAGATTACATCATATATGATAGCTGACGTTTTAAGCGAGAACACTGATATCCTGCATGCATTAGCCAGATTAAGTAAAAGTCAACGTGACGCTTTATTGAAATGTTTGGATAGTAAGCAGGTAGAGTGTATTTGTGAGTGTGCACATAACATTTTAAAAGGTCGTGTACCTCTGTCAGTTGATCAGAAGCAGCGACTCTCTCAACATAAGCACACTTTAAGACGCTTGCACAGAGAGGCGAATCTATAAAAAGAAGAAACAGTTTCTTGTACAGAAAGGTGGTGCATTTCTACCACTCCTGTTAGGACCATTACTCGGCGGAATCCTGGGTAATCTGTTTCGATAACCGTGGACCACAATCTGAAGAAGATGATTATTCTACCGATGGACTTTATACAACGCTTACAGGTGCCCGATGTTACACAAAACAACATTTTAACGCAGCTGGGTAACGATATGGATAAAGTTTTAAAAACCAAAATGATTGACCATGACAAATGGCAGCAGTAGAACCAAGTTCAGTGACGTCAGCCCACCAGCATAACAATCAGCGGTGGCGCTGTTGCTGATGGTATTAGAAATTTACCGCAACGCAAAGGTCTAGCGGACAATGAAATAATATCAACACTTCCGTCTTCATATAAGAGAAAAGGCGATGCGTTCTTACGTATACTGAATACGAGCAGTGATGAATTTTGGTATAAAAGGTGTACTGTCACAATAAAAGGCGAGATCATACCACATTCCAACATTATCGATCTGGTTCACGAGACGTTAAGAAAACGAAAAACCACAAACTCGCGCGGTTGGCGTCAGTTTTCGACGTACATTAAAAAGATAAATATACCACGAGAGCCTATCGGAAATACGCAAAGACATGATGTTTCTGTATCACCCAGCGTTGAACGGACCCTCACAACAACTATAGGTGAGAATTACGATAGTGAAACGCGGGAAACACCGAGAAGAATCTCTCAAAGAAGAAGAAGAGGAACTTCACTAGATTGGGATTCGTGGTGGACATAACATGGATGCTGTATACTATGATCCCTCTCACCCGGCAGGGTTCGCTGGTATAACACTTTTAACTAATGCTGTAAAAGTTAAAAAAAATATGGTGAAGTTAAGAATTGGCTGCAGGCACAGGAAGCTTATACGTTACATAAACCAGTCAGAAAAAAGGTTTCACGAAATAAATATATTGTGAGTAACCTTTACGAGTTGTGGCAAGCGGATCTTTGTGATATGCGAACACAATAGTGGATACAACTACATACTAACGGTAATTGATATGTTTAGCAAGAGGGCATGAGAGAGCACTTAAACGAAGACAGCCTCATCTGTAATTGAAGCATTCGCTGATATTTTAAGATTGCGACAATACCCCGGCAAATCTACAGACGGATAAAGGAAAGAGTTTGTGGCGAGCAGTGTACAAAACTTTTTCAAGAAACAAAATATCAATTTCTATGTAACAAATAACCCTGATGTAAAAGCATCTGTAGTTGAAAGATTTAATAAAACATTGAAAACAAAGATGTGGCGTTATTTCACTTACAAAAATTCCTACAGGTATATTGATGTACTGAAAGACTTGTGACTGCTTACAACAATAGCCCTCATTCAAGTATAAAGATGGCCCTCGGCTGTAAACGATAAAACATTTTGAAGTGTGGAATAACCTGTACGCAAAAGGTTTAGGTCCAGTACGTCATCCTAAATATAAAGGCAGTGAGCATGTCAGAATCGCCAGAACTAATGTACACCTTTGAAAGGGATATGAAACGAATTGAGCGAGGAAGTTTTACAATTAGTGCGGTGATAAAAGAAGACCATAGTTTATCGAATAATCGATCTTAATAACGATCCTGTTGAGGGTACCTTTACGAATAGAATTGCAAGTTGTTACGGTTGATAAAGATACTCTATTCAAAGTCGATAAGATTCTAGCAGAGAAGGGCCGTGGGCGATATAAACAATACCTGGTCGTGGATACGTGGATACAGTGACAAATTTAATAGCTGGGTGTTAGCTTCTCAGTTGAGAGATATATAAAAATGGAGTAATAGCTCTATGACGTATTTTCCAGGTAATATGACGTCAAGTTTTATTACGCAGTTGCCAAAGCCGATAAGATTAACGGGGTCGTGGGTTGTAGGGGTATCGGAAATTCACTACCCATGTTTTTTTGCCGCTGTAAGTGCAACAGACAATTTAATTTATTATAGAACAGCGCCATCTGGAGAGAACGTGTTAGAAACGATATTAAAAAAGGGCGCTGAAGATCATTTATATTGAAGATAGGTGGTACGTGATACGTTTCGCTTCGGGAAATTATGCCAACAGAAATTGCCAACGAGCTAAATAACCATGTACTAATAAGTAAATTGCTAACAATCGAATATCATAATCTAACTAAGCGCGTCACTACGAAAGTAAAAACTCAGCTCTCGCTATTCGGATTCTCACAACGTCTAGCCTTACAATTGGGTTATCGTCCGTATCAGAACATAGCTATGGAACCAATGCCCCCTCACCCCGCTAGTATATGGATAGGATTACCAACTCAGATGTTTGTTTATTGTGACATCGTTGAACCGCAAATTGTGGGTGATGTTTTATCTCCGCTTATGCGTATAATAAATATTACTTCAGAAAACTATGCTTACGGGAGTCATAAAGATGTGGTTTTTTCGCCTGCACACTACATACCGGTGATGACACGGGAATTTGAAAACATCGAGATTAATATAAAAACAGATACGGGTGCAGCAATGCCATTCGAGTTTGGAACGTCGTGTCTGCAGCTACACTTTTAGAAAGTACAATAATGGTTTGCCCATATCAGCAATATTACATGAATCAGACCGGTAACGGTATCGGCTCTATCTACAGAGGTGCGCTATATCAACGTGGTCATGGAATAGGAAGCTGGTTAGGTGGTATATTTAGAAGTATAATACCGTTATTTAAGTGTGGCGCAAAGGCTATTGGAAAAGAAGCCCTTAGAACGGGTGCTAATATTCTTGATGACGTCATAGAGGATCGACCTATTAAGGATTCGTTTCAAGAAAGATTTTACGAGGCAGGTAGAAACCTTAAGCGTAAAGCCGGCGAGAAAATCGATAAAATGATGGAGGGTTCGGGTTATAAAAGAGTACGTCTGTCCGATAATAACCAGTCTCTACTGAGAGCTGTTGATAAGAAGAAGCCTACTTACGACGATATATTTTCATGATAATGGCTTTTCTACATGTCCAATCGTGTGAATGCGTCAAGCCCGAATTGGATTTGTTCGCTTTACCGTCGACTCAGACAAGTCTGTAAGTGCTGTATCATCTTGCTTTAGAACTTTCGCTGTGATGTACAACATGGTCTGGCTTAAATCTATGTAATCGTTTCCATTTCCGGGGACTACAAATTCTATTTGGGCGTCATCACTCAGAGCTGATAAGGGTTTGTAAAATATCCATTCACAGGAAATGGGTCGATCAGAGGAGAGTGAGGTTAGGTCAGCGTGGGGTTTTGGTATCATGACGGTGGATGCCGATTTCCAGTCCGTCGGAAAATAGGAGAGGGTTAAGCATTTATTATATATCTATATCGGATAGTAGCCCGAGGGCTGTGTCGGGTAGGTGCCGGAGGATCTTTCTATTTAGGCCGTCATGACCTGGGGCTGAGTTTTTTCCTTTTTTAATGTACGCGTATAGAAGGGACTCTCGTTATCGAGTAGGGGCTCAGGGATGTTAAAGTTGCGAAACTCTTCGAGGTGACCCTCGAGGAGTGCCTTGCCCTGGTTGTCGAACTGGGGATCATCTGGGAATTGGAAAATGGTTTGAAGGTGGTGACCAAAGAAATCGGCCTTTCCTTGGTCAGAGGAAATTAGGTTGCCCTGAAGGTCAGTAAGATGTGATTTTGGGTTTATTTTTCTTCTGGTCAGTCTATCGAACTGTTGCCAGAAGAGTTTGCCATTTTTATAATCTAGTTGGGAGGTGGCTTTGGACCAGGAGCCTTCGGCGTGTTTGTTGGCTTCTCGCGTTGAAGCGATTGTATTCGGTCTTGAGAGCCGGATCCCTGGATCGCAAGAATTGACGGTAAATTCGTCTTTTCTCTTTGATCCAGTTCACAATGTGCTGTGGGAGCGGTTTGCGTAGAGGTATCGACCGCTTCCGCAATTACGGAAGTTAGGCTCTCTCCAGATCTTGGGTCGTTTGAAAATTGGGTGTGGGAAAGTTATTGGAGATGTGATCAGAGAACACATTCCAATCGGCTTTCGAAAAATCTTGAATGACTGTGTATTGAGGAGGTGTGGGAGGAGCTGGACAAAATGAAGTTTTCACCAGTAGGGGTATGTGATCAGATGTGATCGTGGTGCCTAGAAAGCACTCACGATCGAAATTGTGGTCTACTATTGAGGCACCTAAATGATCAAAGAATGTGGGCTGTTTGTTGACGATTCGCAAGAGCGGCAACTGCAACAGGGCGGAAGTTAGCCTGTTACCGTTGCCTTTAGTTGCCGTGTCACCAAATTGAGTATGGCGGGCATTGAAATCACCTAGGATAACGGCATTTGGGAGGCTTGAGGCGTAAATTAAGAGGTCATCGGAAAGGGTGTTGTGGGCAGGCGGATTGTAGTAGGAAATAAATATTATAGGGATGGGAAAGTGCACCATTGCAGCAACGTATTCGAGATGCTGCAGGTGCGCTGGAAGTTGAAAGGGAGTGGATGGGAAGCAATTTTTAACTGAGAGGGCGATTCCATGTTGGCTATTGTTTGATTAGGTGTGAAAGGTGTTGAAATTAAGGGTGCATCTTGGTGTGAGTTTGGTTTCAGTTATAGAAAGGATATGGGTATTATGAGATTGTAAGAAGTGTTTGATTAAGAGGCGTTTCCGACGGACGCCCCTGGCATCAATGGTCCCTGCTTATTTATTTCGTGAAAACTTTTTTCTGACTGGTTTATGTACCGTATAAGCTTCATGTGTATGCAGCCAATTTTTCACTTCACCATATTTTTTTTATCTTTTACAGCATTAGTTAAAAGTGTTATACCAGCGAACCCTGCCGGGTGAGAGGGATCATAGTATACAGCATCCATGTTATGTCCGCCACGAATCCAAATCTAGTGAAATTCCTCTTCTTCTTCTTTGAGAGATTCTTCTCGGTGTTTCCCGCGTTTCACTATCGTAATTCTCACCTATAGTTGTTGTGAGGGTCCGTTCAACGTTAGGTGATACAGAAACATTATGTCTGCGTATTTCCGATAGACTCTCGTGGTATATTTATCTTTTTAATGTACGTCGAAAACTGACGCCAACCGCGCAGGTTTGTGGTTTTTCGTTTTCTTAACGTCTCGTGAACCAGATCGATAATGTTGGAATGTGGTATGATATCGCCTTTTATTGTGACAGTACCCCTTTTATACCAAAATTCATCACTGCTCGTATTCAGTATACGTAAGAAAGCATCCCCTTTTCTCTTATATGAAGACGGAAGTGTTGATACTATTTCATTGTCCGCTAGACCTTTGCGTTATGGTAAATCTGTAATACCATCAGCAACAGCGTCACCGCTGATTGTTATGCTGGTGGGCTGACGTCACTGATTGTAAAAGTAGATACTGCTGCCATTTGTCATGGTCAATCATTTTGGTTTTTAAAACTTTATCCATATCGTTACCCAGCTGCGTTAAAATGTTGTTTTGTGTAACATCGGGCACCTGTAAGCGTTGTATAAAGTCCATCGGTAGAATAATCATCTTCTTCAGATTGTGGTCCACGGTTATCGAAACAGATTACCCAGGATTCCGCCGAGTAATGGTCCTAACAGGAGTGGTAGAAATGCACCACCTTTCTATACAAGAAACTGTTTCTTCCTTTTTATAGGCTCGCCTCTCTGTGCTAAGCGTTTTAAAGTGTGCTTATGTTGAGAGAGTCGCTGCTTCTGATCAACTGACAGAGATACACGACCTTTTAAAATGTTATGTGCACACTCACAAATACACTCTACCTGCTTACTATCCAAACATTTCAATAAAGCGTCACGTTGACTTTTACTTAATCTGGCAATAAATAAATATCCGTACGGATTTGAAGTGGCATCTTGGTAGGCGGCTTCTAAAAATTTCGGGTTGTCCGGCGAAATCTTTTTTGCTAAATGCTGTGTATGAGCTCTGTCACTTGGGTTCTTAAACAAAATTATGTAATGTGCTTTGAGATAAATATCCCGTTGTCCACGTCCTTGATGAAATATGTTCTGCGTTAAGAAAAACACACTTAGATTTCGATGACGACCACCAACCACAGAGCCGTTAGTTTCGCGCATTAGATCGTCAATTATTATTACGACAGGTTTTTCTCCATCAAACTGTTCCATATCAGGTGAACCCTTTTGAAATTCCACAGAGAGATCTTTGAATAAAGGCTGCCACTCACTGTAAAACCAGATAATTTTGTCAAAAGCTGTATCGCAGGCAGTTTCGATATTTTTTTAGAAAATCCACGATAAAATACGACTTCCCACAACCCGACGGGCCCGCAAGTATCGCCGAAAAGGGGTGCTTAAACTGACCTTCTATCTTGAATCGCTAAACGATACTAACAGATACTCTACCAGCAACCTCGTTTAAAGAGACTAAATAACACCGTTTTCAATCAGAGCGCTAGGCCCAGAAACAAAATGATCTACAAGATAATTATCCAAAAATAACCGTCACCCTTAGCCTTCCCCCCACCCCAAGCCCAAGACCAACCCCAAGTCCAAGACCAATCTAAGTCCAATCCCAGGTCCAGCCCCAGCCCCAAGACATAGTCCAAGTCCAAGACCAGCTCCAAGCTCCAAGAACAAACCCAACTCAATCTCGAGATCTAAAATACGCCCCTCACGTGAGAAAGCACAAAAAGGGTCGACAAAAACGACCAGCGAAGACACTTAATACAAACAAAAAGGGTTGAAAATTCCATCAAGGGTTGAAAAAGGTCTCCAAAAGGAAACCATAAAAAATAAGGGTGGAAAATACGAGCTCACTTGGGGGCGGCCATAAAATAAGGGTGAAAAAATACTCTCCCTCACGTAAACGAATAAACACAAAAAGGCCTTAATTAGGGATGAAAATCCCATCAAGGGTTGAAAAAGACCTCCGAAAAGGAAACCATAAAAAATAAGGGTGGAAAATACGGTCTCTCACGTGGGGCATCCTTGTGACGTCAAAATCCAAGATGGCGGCCAAGGTGCCTCGGTACTACTAACGCATATTTTCTTGTGAGCTGAGATGCAAAAAATAAGGAATTAGGTATTAACTGACTAGAAGATATTTTAAAACCAGGGTAATGCACTCAGATGATGATATTTATTCTTGGTGTGTCATTGTGGATTTTGGGTATTTGTTGGCTATTTAATAACATTTTTTTTTCTGAATAACTAGCATCTCAAAAGGAAAAAACTCACTGATAACTCATGGACTAAGGCCAAAAAGGAATAAAAAAGACTATTTAAATTATTAATGTAAAAAAATGTATTTAATTTAGTTTACACAAATCATAATTGATGAACTGTTAGAAGATTAACCTGCTTTATAGATTGTTAGTGTGCTCCCGTGATTATACAGATAGTTAATTGTTCATTGAGAATTTAAAACTGTTCTGGAGTATTCGGGGCCATATTAAAACGATTCATTTGATTGCATATGTAAAAAAATCGACAATAATGCCAGTAGTGAAAGGAAACATATTAAGATAATTATAAACTAGGGATGACACTGATTATCTGTTTACGTCGTTTTTTCTTTTTCTACTCTTGTATATCCTACTCATTCAAGGAGTTTTGTAGCCGATATCTTTATGTACCTGCAATATTTTGTATGGAAGAGTACAATTAAAACTAAATCTTAAAAATATTTGGTATTAATTACCCTTATTTTTGGTGAAACTTACGTGAACATAAAAATCAAAAACAAATACAAAATGTGCAACAACCTTAAGGTACAAATTAATCTAACTATTAAAACCCCATATTATTTAGAAAAACCTACGTTTGTAGAATTGACATTAGTAAATGTAAATATATTCCAAAATAAATATTTTTCATACCTTTTTATCTATAATTACATCATGCGGAAAAATTTTGCTTACAGAAAACATGTTGACGCAATACTAGTGTGCAAATTTAATCTTATCATTCTAAAGATGTTGTTCAGAAAGAATAAATTTAAAAAATCGTCAATATTGAAAAACACATGAAACTGACTTTTTTGTTGGATTATCAATATAAGAGAAATTAGATAAGGCTGGTTTCAATTGTTTACACGCGTGAATATTTGTGTATGGCAATATGGTATAAAAAAATTTTGGCAAATACCTCTAAATAGAATCATAGTAGTAATTTTTTAATTGTTTCATAATTCAATGCTTGCTCAGCAAAAATGATTGTGCGTGAATTAAAACGGTTCTTACTAGTGAAACGACATCATGCGTGCGTTATCTGTAATTTTTATAAATCTCATTGGATTTTAAAGTGTTCGTAAGATATGAAAACTAGCTTCATGAGTGTGTTGTTTTCTTGGAGTCTCTTACTTTTCTTACGTTGTTCTGTGCTAAAAGCGTATTTCCCACTTTAAAGTCTTAACAACGTAAGTACTAACCTAATTTATTTTTTATTATGCACTTTTTAACAGAATCGTGAAAACAAGAAGCAGTATTAATTACTTTCATGCCAAATTATATAACGTCTCCTGGCAGCGGCACAGGCAGTCTCAAACATACACCGGTAACAATGAGATTACTATCGGGGATCGTAACTACTAAGAAAATAGAAATATTGTGAATTTTTGGCAGGTCATATAATTGCTTGTAATCTACAATATAAAGATTAAATCGTTTAAACGTCACTTCCGGTTTGACCGGAAACACTGTCAACTTATTTTAACTAGAACTCTCTGTTTATTATAGCATTTTTGATTCTACGTAAAAAATATCTGATGTGAAACAACACACACAACCTTCCATTCCACATATTCATATATATATATATATATATATATATATATATATATATATATATATATATATATATATATATAATATATTTGTGTGTGTGTGTAGGTATAGAAGGTTACGCAATCGACTTTTTTTTCACTATCGCTAAATCGACTTATTACCTCATTTTACAACGTTTGGCCAAGTTTCGCCAAGATAGGCCATGATAATATGGATTTGTGCGTGTATGTGTGTATGAATGTGTGCTAGTATCCTCGATAACTCCCAACGAAAACACCTACGTACATAAAATTTCGTATTTAAGCTTGTTTTCATTTCGCTTGGAGCTGATTAGATTTATGGAGAAATCCAGCTGCGGAGAGAGGAGGTTTATTATGGGCAGTGTTTGGTTTGTATCAATTATTTCTAAAACAGCTGCATATTACAAATGTATAATTCCTAGATATAGACCTTAAACATATCGATTAATTAATTATGTTCTATGAAATTTTTTGATGCGACGCGAAATTTAGCGGCAAAAACATCCCAAGGTAGAATATAAGTGTTCGTTTATTTTTAAAGAAAATTTAATTTTACATAACTTTTCTTTATAAAGTTTTTTAATTTGAAGCGAAATAATGTAAATATGATTGAAAATGCTCATGCTGTATTATTGATATACATATATATATATATATATATATATATATATATATATATATATAATAAAGTGTGTGTGTGTGCTTTGGAATTTTTTGAAGTTAGCATCTAGATATCTATTAACCTCACCTGACATGAAAGTTATGCACTATAAAAAGAGGTTGCATAGTTATCCTAATAAAACTATAATTAAAATTATTTCATTTCCTTTAATTCCATTTGTGGGTTGTGTGGTTTTGTTTAACAGTATTAGATATTAGAACCTCTCAATAACGTTCATACAGGAACATTGTAACAAAATAATTTATGTCAGAAACGTTTAAAACATGTAGATGTTAATACATATACA